>JAVKOQ010000055.1:167500-245870 GCA_031835245.1 Balamuthia mandrillaris | reverse complement strand
CCCGTTGGTTGCACCACCACCGCACTTTAGGGTTTTTATTTTGTTTGTTTGTTTGTTAGTTTGTTTGTTTGTTGGTAGCATTTCGTTGGTTGGTTGGTTTGCATTGTAACTTAAGGCTCATATGTTTCCAGTTGCTGCTATTGGTAGCCCAGAGGCCGAAGCTGAGATCCTCAGCAAATTTAACCCCAGCAATCATGCGTTCTTTTTAACCCTTTATCTCTCTTTTCTCTTTTCCTTTTGTCCATCATTGTTATTATGGTTATTGCTGTTGGGGTTATTGGTTTATTTTTTTTGTTTCCTTGTGAGTAACTGAGCCTCTGTGTTTTTCTTTCTACCTACCAACCAACCAACCAACCAACCAACCAACCAACCAACCAACCAACCAACCAACCAACCAACCAACCAACCAGACTCATGGAGAGTACATCTCAGGATAGGTGTCTTGAGCGGTAACACTCGCTTAGCCACACTGCAAGCCTTGCTAAAGGCAAAGCAAGCAGCAGTCAATGCAGCAGCAGCGGCGGCAGCAAGTTCAGCATCGCTATCCCCTGCTGCTGCTGCTGCTGCTTCACTTGGCCTACCTTCATCATCGCAAGAGAGCCCCATGCCTTCTGGTGGGACCATCAACAGCATTCTCTTCACTCCTCCTTCTACTCCACTGAGAACCACAGCTATTGTAGCTGCCTCGCCTACTAGCCCCCCCTCTGCCTCTTCATCAGCTGCTGCTGCTGCTGCTGCTGCTGCCTCTTCTCCTCAGCAAAGGGTGGCAGCAAAGTTGTCGGACAGCGATCTTAACGCGGTGTATCGTTCGGCTAGCGATGTAGTACGGCGTTATCAGCTCGCCGATGAGAACGGCGCATGGTTATCGCCACTTATGCCCATCTACGGTCGATATTTCAACATTATTCATCTACTGTCACTGCCGGTGCATCAGATTGTGTCCATGGTGGAAGACCCCAACACCAAAGTGAAGCCCCGAGAATGGTCATTTGCAGACACGTTGCTGAAACTGGCCAATGCCGTGCAACTATCAAAAACTGAGTATGTTCTTCTTTTTATTTATTTGTTTGTTTGTTTGTTTGTTTGTTTGTTTGTTTGTTTGTTTGTTTTTATATGGCCCTTGGTTATCTGACCTAACTACCTCTCAACTTACTGCTATGTGTATGTGTTGTGTTGTTGCATTGTCAGTGCAATGGATCAGATTCAAAGCAACAGGGCCTTGAAAGTGGCGCTTGCTGCTGCAGAACATATTTTCGATGAGGCCAAATCAAAGAAAAGCCTACCTCCACGGGAGACGCTCCCCTATTTTGTGCTCACCAAACAGGATTTGCCAGCAGCTCATGCGAAATCCTTTACACTCAACGCTTTTAGACAAGATCTCTCCCTGGTGGAGCATATGTCCATCGACGTTATTTCCCAACTGGCAGCAGAGAACCGGGGTCTCATTTCGAAAACCGACTTTCGTCTGCTGCACCCCTTGGCTCCAGCCATCCAGAAGCAGTTGGTGTTTTATTATTACATTCCCATGGTGGTCAGCCCTCCATCTGAAGTAAATACAGAGCTAAGCAAAACCTTTCTGAGGTTTTGTAGACGCAAGGTCCGTTTATCATTATCTGTTTGTTTGTTTGTTTGTTTGGTTGGTTGGTTGGTTGGTTGATTGTTTCAATTGGTGGGTGGGTGGGTGGAAGGAAAGTGCTAACTCTCGCTTACTTTGGGTGGCTGCAGGCCCAAAACGAGGGAATCATCCAGGAATTGGGTGATATCGTGGCCAATGGCTTACGCTGCCATGGCAGCATCGTTGAAGGACCCTGGATCGTCAACGGTCTGGAAAATCCACGGTGGAAGTGGCTGGCGCAATCCATTCGCAAGGGTCATTGGGACGTGCTGCATCAGGCCGCTCTTGGTCTTGACCGTGGCAAAGAAGTCTTGCCGATGGATCCATCGCAACAACAACAACCGTTGGATGCGACTTCCTCCCAGTCCAGCAGCAGCAGCAGCAGCAGGTTTTATGAGACACCAACTGGAAGTTGGATCCGTAACCTCATTAACGCTGCAGTGTATAGCATTCTGAAGGAGATGCCCTCCTCGGATGAACGGCGCAACCGCAAAGGACGCGTTTTTCAGGGTTCCTTCACCCGGGAAGAACTGTTGTTAGTATATAGACAACTCCCTCTCGGCCTGCAGAAACTTTTCATGTTATTACGGGCCAAAACTATCCAGTATGTTGCTCCTCTTTCGCTTGGTTGCTTGCTTGCTTGCAATGCAAGACATGTTATCCTTGCCACCTCTCTATATTCCCTTTGCCTGTTTACTCACTCGCTCGCCTCCTTGCTTGCTTGCTTGCTCATAGTGATAGCGCAACACACGAGGAGAATACCCGTTTGCCACCGCTGCGCCAAGAATGGTTGAACGAGTCATCTTTGGCAGATGCTCTAATGTCAGCTACCCCCTCAAAGCCAACAACGAGCAGCCATCGAACCAAAGTGCAACAAAAGGCGATATTAGCAGGAGGGGAAGAGGAGGAGGAAGAAGAAGAGGAAGAAGGTGAAGAGCAACAACAACAAGAAGAAGAAGCGGCAGTGATGGAGGAAGATCCAGAAGCCTTCTTATATCCCCCATTGGACGGCCAGCAATTAGAGCAAGCAGCCCGAACGGAAGCGATGGTAGAGAAACAGCATTCCGCCAAGGAAAAGTTGTTCCAATACCGTATGAAGCTAATCCATTATTGTCCTCCCTTTACGGTGCAAGAAGCCTTGGCAGAGAACGCGTTGAACTTTGCCAGTCTGAAATCCTTGAAAGGCATGCGCATTTCTACCAGCATCAACCTTTCTGGACCTTTGGAGGATGTCAAGCGGTTGATGCTTGCTGTTCGTCGCTGCTTGGTGAAGGAAGCGCAACAACATAATACTCCGCTGGAGTTGGATCCTTTGGATAGAAAGCTCTGGAAGACACGCATTCGTCATCCGGTTCGTTCTCAGCTGGAGCGAGTGTGGCCGCACATCACACTGGAAAAATCCAGCAAACCTGAGCGACGGCGAAGCAAAAGCAAAAGCAAAAGCAGCAGCAGCAGCAGCAGCAGCAGCAAAAGCAAGAACAAGAGTAAAGCTAGCAGCAGCTCTGCTACCACTAAAGTGCCTGCAGACCAGTTATACAATGCAGCTGCTATTGTGCATGTAAAGGACTTGCCTGAGCTGGATGCTATATCACCACTCGCGGCTGATTGGTAAGTTGTTTGTTTATTTGTTTGTTTGTTTGTTTCATAGGAAAGGAACAATTCACCACTCTCTACCAACCTCCTCCCATTTACTCGCTTTTTAACTTTTTGTCTTTCTTTCTCTCTCTTTTTCTCTTTCTTTCTCTCTCTTTATTTCTCTCTCTTTATTTCTCTCTCTTTATTTCTCTCTCTCTCTCTCTCTCTCTCTCTTTCTCTTTCTCTCTCTCTCTTTCTCTTTCTCTTTCTGTCATTCTCCAGGGATTTACAATATGTGGATCAATTGGATAACAAAACATGGCAGCCTATCCATACCACCTCTACCCAAGTCGGCAATACAGAAATGAAGAGGGAGAAGCATCGTGCCAAACGCCATTCTGTTAGGCACCAAAAAGCCATGGACAAGCTGGCTCAGAAGAGCAGTGAGCTGCAGCAAGACATCTCTGTCGATGCCAGCCCCTGTATAGACTTGACAGAGTTTTTTGGGCCTGACCTTCGCTCTTTTGCTGCTGTAGACCAGAGTAGTTTGGATGATGCGGAGTTTAATCTCGATGATGGCAGTATCCTGGGTGGTGGTGGTGGTGGTGGTGGTGGTGGTGGAAGTGGTAGTGGAAATGCTACCTCAGCTGGTGTGTTCGTAGACACAATGGACCTAGCAGCAACAGCAGAAACAGCGCAGCAACAACCAAGCTCAACAAAGCGCCCAAGAGCTATGTCCTCTTCTGCCTCTTCCTCTCCTGTGACAAGCAAGAAGCCACGGAAAGCGGATGATGATCAACTGTTGTTGGAAAAAAAGAAAAAAAAGCAACAACAGAAGCAGAAACAGAAGGACAAGGAGAAGCAGAAGCAGAAGCAGAAGCAACAGCAGAAAAAGAAGAAGAAGGAGAAAGAGAAGGAGAAGGAGAAGCAGAAGCAGAAGCAGAAGCAAAAGCAACAACAGAAAAAGAAAGAGAAGGAGAAGGAGAAGGAACAGGAGAAGGAGAAGCAGAAACAACAGCAGAAAAAGAAACAAAAGAAGACTGCCACCGAGTCAGAGGAGTCCGAAGCCTCATCCGCATCAGAGGCATCAGATAAGTCGGAGGAGTTTGAGGCCTCATCTGAGTCAGAGGCATCAGATAAGTCAGTGGAGTCAGGCAAGTCAGAGGAAGAGGAGGAAGAGGAGGAAGAGAAGGAGGAGGAGGAGGAGGAAGAACCCAAGAAGACAGAGAAGCTTGCAACTTCCACCAAGTCTACTGCTCCTAGCATCAGCAGTAACAGCAGCAGCAGCAGCAGCTCCTCAGATGATGATGATGATGAGATTGCCAGTCTCATGAGCCTTGATATCACTAATGTAGCAGGTAAGAGGCGCTCACGTTTGGTGTTACTTACAACAACTCACATATGCACTAACCACACTTGCTGGCATGCATGTATACATGCATGCATGCAGATACACGTGATGGTGCTGGAGATAGCAAAACAAAGTCAGATATTCCCAACCAGACAGCTCCTTCAACAGCTGCGATGGTGGATAAAGATATTGATGATTCCATACTGAACGTGTTGGAATGTATGTATTTTTATTTCATTTGTCCATTCGAGTTTGGTTCTCTATCTGTCCGTCTGTCTGTCCATCTGTCCGTCAGTTTTTCTACTAGCTTTGTGTTTTGTCTCTCTTTTGTTGGTTTACTCGTTTTCTGTTTGTTTGTTTGTTTGTTTGTTTGTTTGTTTGTTTGTTTGTTTGTTTGTCCTCTTCCTCGTGGTGTTTTTTTTTTGGGCTTTTCAGTTGCAATTCTATGCTTATACAGTGGCGCTCCGTCGGAGCGGCAGCTTTTTAACTCCAGTTTTGTTCTTATTATTATTTGTATTTCTTGTTGGTTGTCTTTTTGGTGTTGATTGTTTAGCGCTCCAGCGGAGCGCTATCTTTTTGGAGTTTGTTTGCACTGTTATGCCTTTGTGATTTCTCATTCAAGCCTTACTGATTTTTGTTGTTGTTGTTGTTGTTCTAGTATCAAAAAAACCTGCTAATGGCCCAGAGAAACAAGCAGCAGCAGCAGCAGCACAAAATGAAGAAGAGGAGGAGGAGGAAGAAGAACAAGAAGAAGAAGAAGAAGAAGAAGAAGAAGAAGAAAAAGAAAAAGAAAAAGAAGAAGAAAAAGAAAAAGAAGAACCAAAAGCAGCAGAAGCAGAAGCTGGCGAAAAAGAAGCAGAAAAACAGAAAGAAGAGGAAAACACAAGTGCTACTAAGAGCCCTAGCAGCAAATCTACGCGCAAGGCTGCAGCTGCTGCTCAAAAGGCTATTGCTACTGCTGCTGCCAAATCATCTTTGCAAAGAGCTGCTGCTGCCGTGGCTGCCTCATCTAGCAGTAGCAGCAGAAAAGGAGCCACAACTCGTTCACAACGCCGTAACTCAGGCAGGTGATCTCTTCCTCTTTTTCGTTATATTAGTTTGGTTGTTTGAGAGAAAGCTTGAGTTAGTTGATTGGTTGGTTGGTCGGTGGCAATAATACTGGTTAAACAATGGATGGATGGATGGATGGATGGATGGATGGATAGATGGATGGATGGTAGAACAGTGATGGTGGTGGAGGCAGTGATGGTGATGGTAAGAGTTGTTAAGCATAGCATGGTGAATAAGGGAGTGAGTGACATGACAAACAAGCAAAAACAGTAGTATTGTTGCAAATAATAATACTAATAGAAAGACAACAAGAAATGTAAACAAACAAAGAATGAAAAGGCAATTATAAAAATGAACCTCCTGCTACTGCCAGATGTAAAAAGGAAAGAAAGAAAGAAAAAAAGAAAGAAAGAAAGAAACGACAAGAAAGAAAGAAAGAAAGAAAGAAAGAAAGAAATGATCAAGAATGGAAAGGAGAGGAAAAACAAAAACAAGTCTCCAAATAGTTCTCATTATTTATTATTATCTATATCTTCATTCATCCAGACTAGACCTACTAACTTCTTGTTTCTTTTGTTTCCAACATTTGTTGTTTGTGTTTGTGTTTGTGTCTACAATTTGCTTGTTTAACAACAACAACAAACAGAAGATAATATATCTATTCCTGCTGTCTTTGACCAACCATCATCACTAAATAACAACAACAACAACAACAAAGAGGTAGCAATAGCAACAGCAGCAGCAACAGAAGAGGATGATGAAGTAACGATTGTCTCAATATCATCATCCTCATCCTCATCAGCAACATCTTTCAATCATCACTTTGCTCCCTATCAGGCTCTCAACACTCAGTCATTTGTTCGCAAGCAGTTTTTGGATCATTATTTGTTAAAAACACCACCACCAGCTACTGTTGTTGCTTCTGCTCCTGTTATTGTTGTTGATAATCCTGCAGAGCTCTTTTCACCTCCTCCATTTTCTGCATCACCCTTTTCATCCACTACTACCACCATTACTCCCACTTCATCATTTACTCAATCACAACCACAACAACTACAACAACAACAACAACTACAACAACAATCATTAGAAAGGACGACCTCTTCTTCTTCTTCTTTTTCTTCTTCTTCTGCTTTTTCTTCTTCTTCTTCTTCTTCTTGTTCTCCTTCTTCTCCTCCTCCTTCTTCTTCTTCTTTTCTCCCTTCTTCTCCTCCTTTTTCTTCTTCTTCTTCATCTTCTTCATCTTCTTCTTCTTCTTCTTCTTCTTTGTGTTCTTCTTCTTCTTCTTCTTCTTCTTCTTTTTCTTTTTCTTCTTTTTCTTCTTCTTCTGCTTTTTCTTCTTCTTCTTCTTCTTCAAATTCAGAGTCCTTTGTCTTTGAGAACAATGATGGTGATGTTATGGATAGCGGTGATGACAGTAATTTATCATCATCATCATCATCATCATCATCCTCATTAAGAGGAAGAAGAGGAGGAGTAGAAACAGATATAGATGCAACAAGCAAAACAACAACTCCACCAACATTGATAGATTTGTTGTTGTTAACTGAAGACGAAGAAGAAGATGAAGAAGAACAAAAAGAAGAAAAACAAGGAAAAAAGAGAAAAATAGAGAAACAACAAAATAGAGCTAGAACAAAGGATGATACTGATGACGATACTACACATGACAGCAGTAGTAGTAATGGTGGTGGTGATGGTGGAGGAAGACGTCTTTCTCGTGCTATCACATTGATGAACCGTTTGACAGAAGAGCGGTGGACAGAGTTGACGGCAGTGACGAGTCGATGGAGCCCTTCTACCCAACATAAACATGCCTGGACTTTGACCATCTGGGAAGCACATTGTGCGCATCATAAATGTTTGCCAGCTCTTCCTTTGAATCTCCAACGTCATAACGTAGGAGCCTTTGTTCAATGGTTGATTTTGGATGTGGGTTATGCCTTGAGCTCTGTGCGTGATGTCATGATTGCCAGTCTTTATCGTTTGCATGATGAAAGTATCCAACAACAGCTTGACTCCCTTTCTGCATCCTCCTCCTTCTCCTCTTCCTCCTCCTCCTCCTCCTCCTCCTCCTCTGTTTCCTCCATGATCTCTTCGTCTCCAGCATCATCATCACCTACCACTTCTCCTCCTCCTTCTCCTTTATGCAGAACCATTCTTGGTGATGGTGTCGCTCGAGCAGCCACAACAGGAGCAACAGGACGCACTACAGCATTGACGGCAACCTCAGACCATGCTTACTTGTTGTTGCTAAAAAACCAAATGGATGCCATCAAAGATCAAGTCAAACAGGCCATTCGGCATTGCAAAAGAGCCAAACCCTCCTGTTCTAGCAAACAATTGTGCAAAGACGCATGTTTGTTAGATGATGTCTTACATATCATCGCATCCACTCCAGATGGACTGGTGAGCAAAGCTGGTGAAGCCAGTTGTTGGTTACACAGTGTTTGTACTGGTGCCAGAGCCATTACAGCTGCAAACATTCGTTTGGGTGATATTGTGGCATTTCGACCTAAACTTTCATCCTCCTCTTCCAACAACAACAACAATGGCAACCTCAGCTGCCATCACCAAGAGGATGCATTTTCTGCTCCTCCTCTTTATTTCCTTTCGTTGCGCCAACAAGTCACCAAAGGAATACCAAATCATTGGAATCATGTCGTTACATTTGAAGGTTATTTAACACCACCACCACCACCACCATCATCATCATCATCATCATCATCACGAGGATCATCTTCTTCACCATCACCATCATCATCATCATCATCACCACTTAGCACCACCACTGCTACGACCTCCGCTGTCGCCACCACCACCGCCGCCGCCACATCAACAACATCAACACCAAGCATTTGTCTTGGAGATTTTATTTACTGGTTAAACAAGCATCTGTTATGCAAGCATGGTTTGGATTTGCGCGAGTTTCACAACTGGCGCTTAACGGATGCACAAAAACAAACATCATTATGGGGATGGTCATGCGATACTTTAAATGCCAAGTTGCAAGATCGGGCTGTTCGGGCTGGTTATCCTGAAGGATTGTTTTCCTTTCACTCCTTGCGTGCTGGCTTCCTTTGCACTGCCTTGATCTTGGAGGGACTGCAGGAAGGTCACAGTCAGAACAATGTACTGGATACTACTGCCCTTATCGCAGGTTGGGTACCTCGTGGTAGATCCCAGCAAGTCTACGTCAAGGATACATTAAAACGTGCTATTGTGGCCAATCGCTTGGTCAGCAATGTTACTACTCATCCTCATTCTTCTTCTTCTTCTTCTTCTTCTTCGTCATCTTCATCCTCTGTTGCAACTACCACTGCTGATTATCATCCTCCTCGACATTGCGGTTTGTTACTGCTCATCTGATTTTTGTTTTTTCTTTTGTTTTTTCTTTGGCTGGGCTAGCTGCCTGACCAGCAGTAATAAACCACCACCACCACCACCACCACCACCACCACCACCACCATTACCACTTGATGGACTGACTTGCTCTCTTTTTGGTTCTTTTCATCCTCACTCCCTTGCATGCATACAGTTATTGCTCCAGAGCTAGTTACCAAAGAAGCATTTCACAATCTATCCCCAGATGCTTTGCAACAATCCAACTGGTCTGCAGATACCAACTATCAGAGTTTTATTCATGCTGTTCGCCAACGGTTTGTTTGTGTGTTGTTTGTTTGTTTTGTTTGCATAGTATCCACCACCATCACCACTATCTATCTATCTATCTATCTATCTATCTATCTATCTATCTATCTATCTATCTATTTATTTATCTATCCAGTCAGTCATGGCTTGTTTGTTTGCTTGCTTGCTTGCATTCAAAAATGCACCCTTAGACCTAGCGCTCAGCTAGAACGCACAGGTTTATTGTGGCAGCAGCAACATTCATAGTCTAAACAATAATTGTTATGATTGGTCTTGGTTCATTTGTTTTTCTTTTGACATTCACTCACACTTTGTTTTTTGTCTCTTTTCCCTTTTTCTTTCTTTCCCTCTTTCTTTCTCTCGCTTTCTCTTTCTCTTTCTCTTTCTCTTGTTCTTTCTTTCTTTCTCGCTTTCTTTTTCTCTCTTCTTCTTCGTTTACACTGCTTCTTTAGGTGGTTCATGAAACGAACAGATTTGCCAACCAAAGATCAACAAATACGATTTTATCGCTCCTTGTGGCTTGAATGTTGTACCGCTTGGGTAGAAAATCATCCAGATGAGTTTGATAAGGATGTGCTAGCTGAAGCTGCAGCCACCTATGAGGCCAAAAACAAATCTCCTCTTCGTTGGCCCAATATTCATCGCCAGCTGTGCCGTCAACACATCTCTGGCATTCTACAAAGCTTTTTCAGTGGCTTGAATGAGCTGGTGGATGAGTTTGTAGCTCCTATACTTCCCAAGTTGGTCAATGGATCGCCCATTCACAAAGCATTCCTCACCCCTCGTCAAGAGCAATCATCTTCCTCACTTGCTTCTCTCGATGATGACGATGACAAGAGTCCTGACTCAAAAAAACAAACACCACGACGACAACGACTTCGCAGAGCACTTCAGCGACAACAATTGTTATGCAGTCGACTCAAATATCGCAAGAATGGCCATCGGCAACAGATCACTTGGCAGGCACCAGAAATCCGTAGACTTGTCACTTGGCGCTTGCGTGATGAATGGTCTTGGTTGGAGATTGCCAAACACTTGCCTACCCAACGTCGAACCAACAATGATTGCTATGATAAATGGCGCAATCTCCTCACAGAATTCTCCAACAATCTGGACGCTTTGAAGGCCAAATACTTGGTGGCCCACGATGAGGACTTTGACAAATCGGATGATGATGACAATGACAACACTTCCTCCCCATCATCATCTCCTACTTCTACTACCACTACAGTTATATCCATCTTGGATGAAGAGGAAGAGACAGAGGAGAATGATGATGATGATGATGATATTATGATTATATCTTGTTAGATTATATAGGTATTCCTATACAAAAATTGAAAAAATTGCTACTTTGACCCACTTTATCCGTTAGACTTATAGACTTAGAGTTTTATAGAATGGACCATGGGGAGTTGAATGCCGTAGGTTCTGAGTACCCGCCCCTAACCCTAACATATAATATATCTTCTCATAGCCCTTGAGTTGCTCTTTAAGATGATATTTTACTATATTTTAAAAGCTGATTCTTAGGTCAAAATTCAGCATAGAATCCCAAACAATAAGAACAACAACAAGAACAAGAACAACAATAATAATAATAACAACAACAACAACAAGAACAAGAACAACAATAATAATAACAACAACAACAACAACAACAACAACATAAGATAACAATAATATAAGACAATAATAACATAAGACTATCAATTAGACTGAGATTATACCACATGACAACAATAATAACATCATATTTACACCAGTTTATTAAATTGACTTATAGACTTAGACTTTAAGAAATATTTTTTGTTTTTCTATTTTCTTTTTCCTTTTGTTCATGCAGCAAGCTTTTTCTTTATAGCTGTATGAAGAGCATTCATCTTGTCATCCACAGTATCTCCACTGGCTTCCCTTGCCAATGCATTCCATACCCCATTACCACTATAACCAGAAACAGAACAAAGTGGAAGGTTTCCCTCTTCTTCTAACCATTGAAACATCTTTGTCTTTCGTTGAGATGTCAACAAACCCCCACAATTCTCCAAGTAGGAATCAACCACTTGCGCTGTATAGTTAACAATATTCTCCCAGGTCAATAGCTTCTCAACTAATTGTCTTCCATTTGATGCAATTTTCTGTCCCTCCTCTGGGTGAGTGTGCAGCCATTCTACCCGTTCACACAAGTCAGAAGCATCCATTCGAATGGGCACGTAATGCTGCCAAGGCTGAAGGAAATGGTACCACCACTCTCGCCAGCCGTCCTCCATCCATAGGACTGTACTTCCAGAGAGAAAAAGTTGCCAGAGACGGTCAGCATAGCCAGCGTTGCCAGTGTGGATCAAGTACTTGTGATCAGCGTAGCGAACAGTAGTAGGAGCCTCCACCATATCTTTGAGGTCTTCAGGCATATAGGCTCCGTGAAAAGCATGCTTGCCAGCAATGGGCGTGAAACGAGCACGCACGCAGCGAGGTTGTTTCTGGCTCAACCGAACTAGCTGCACTCGAGGGTGATCCATGTGACTGTAGCCTACAGCTTTGTTGTAGGATAGTTGACCTTTCCAGAAGGGAAGGTCGCTGCGTTTTTTCCAAGGAGAGTTACGTTCGTTGCCTTCCTCCAAGAGTTGTTGCCGTATCCGTTCAAAGTTGGTACTCCGGCCTCCACCATCTTTCATCCACAAACCTCTTGACTTGGTCGGCAATGGCAGCACACCTTTGTTCATCGCAGCAAATGCTGCTGCTTCCGTTTGTTGCGCTTCGGTCAGAGCGGAAACAGTATAGGGGTCTTGTAAAGGAACAAAGAACTGGTCCGCAAAAGTAGGAAACAGGATGTCAGAAGATGTGAATGCTCTCTCTCCTTCTTGTTCCACTTTATTCTCCTGGTTCTGTGCGAGAATGATTGGCAATGGAAAGGCGCAGCAAGTGAAGATGAAGTGGAGTGGTTCTTGTTGAGAAAGGTGATGAGGAGAGAGAAGCGGCAGGGCAGAACACAGCAAAGCAAACAGGCTCACTATCTTGCGGTTATAAGAGAGAATTTTCACGAACAGTGTGCCCTTGTGCAAGCTGAGTGCAGTAACTTGGCCATTCCGAGAAAGGTTTTGCAGTTTTTTTGTGGCGCTTTTGAGGAAAGAAGAGTTGCTGACGGAGCAAGCTTGGATGGCTTTGTCCTGTGCAAGATGGTCAATACCCAAAGTGTCCGACGAAGGGACAGAGGAAGAGGGCCCATGAACTGATGAAGCAAGAGGACGAGGAGGAGCAATAAAAGCAGCAACAGAAGCAGCAGAAGAGTAAACCGGGGTCTTCGCAGGGTCATCCAGGAGGAATTGGAGGAGCAAGAATGGCAGAACGACAAACAACAAAAGAGACCACCAGCGCCACCACCGTATCCAACGTCCTATGCCATGCGATGAAGCTGACCACAAGTGCACGGTACCGTAGGGGAGACGTCTTTGGTTGTCCATGACGTGCAGCAAATTCGCAAATTAAAATCAAAGACGGCGAAGAATCCGAAGATTCGATACATGCATATAACACCGAAAGGTCTGATTGGGAGAAAAGCGTACAGAAGAGGCAGAAATTTCTTCGGAAAAGAGTCTTTTTCCTGTGCGTCTGCTAAAATGAATTCGATTTCCCAGCCTTAAAATAGGTATCAGATCGTGGAACACTAAATTCCAAAGAAAAAAGGTTCATATATTACTTTGGTCTCTGGGCATCAGCATTTTTTGCTCCGTTTGGTCTGAATTCAGAGAGGAAGAAGTATTGAGCAGAAGAAATCCTCCAATAAATGTAAGCTTCTCCTCTCCGCAGTTCTTTGCGTCTGTACCTGTGGAAACTCGGCCGCTGAAATGGAGGTCTACCCGTTGGGACCCAATCCTCTCTCATCCACGTCGGCCAACGTCCACTGAGAACATTATATCATTCTTGCCCGCTGCCAAACGCTCACGAATGAGTGTTGAACTGGTGTTGTGTAACTATTTGTGGTAGAGCAGTTATAAAACTGACGTGTGGTTTTACACTTGTTTGACAACTTTAATATCCTTAAGCAAGGACCAATATATGGTTCTTATTAGTCTTCTTCATCTTCATCCTCCTCTTCTTCTTCTTCTTCCTCAAATGGATTAAGAAAAGAAAGTGTTGTGGTTCGTTCACCATATTGTAAAACGCCAGCCACATTTTCCTTTACACTATTAATAGCTCGCAACTTTTTCTCTCCCCACGCCGTTGCAAAAGAAGACAAGTAATCTTCAGCCTGTTTCACCAAAGACCATAGCTCCTCTCTTTGTGTAGTCAGGTGTTGCTGGAAATGCAACATGCATGGTGAAAACGTTAACATAAAACGTAACAAGAGCCCAAACTTTGCACAGATGATACGTATAGGCGTGCTGGAGGTGCCTGTAATGTTGGGACGGCAGTCAGGGGCATCCGTTTCCAGCAAGCTTGAAAAGTTGTTTATCAACTGCTGAAGAAGCAATTCCATGGCATGCGTCTGTATGAGCTCTTGTTCTATCACTTGGGCAAAGACAAGTTCGTTTATGGAGATGTGAGAACAGATCTCCTGGAGAGCATTCAAGCTGTCCTCATCAAACAACTCGTTGTTGTTGCATATGCTAATAGCTTTCACTACCAAAGCTGTGGCTCCCATTCCTATTATTTTCGACGCCAATGCTGACTCTATTAATGTAAAAGGCAATGAGTAGAAAGACAATACGCAGAAACGCAAAGAGAAAAAAAGAAGAGAGAGAGAGAGAGAGAGAGAGAAAGAAGAGCAAGCACAAGCGTGAAAAACAAAGTTGAAAATAACCAGATGTCAGGTTCGCCAGTGCATTGCAGGCAGCACTTTGGACTGTCCGCTCATTAGGGTGGTTTTGCATTGCTTTAATAACCAGGGCCACGTGTCCTTCTTTGTATAAACGCGTTGCAACTACATTTCGCTGATCAAAATAGGGAAAAGAACAGCAGAAAGAATCGAAGAGGAGAAACAGAATGATAACGCACAGTGCAACAAATTGGCAAAGGCAGAACAGGCATGAGCCAGGAGCGGAACGCAGTTGGGGTGTTCAATCATTGCACATGACAGTTGCTCCAATGCACCAGAATTGGCCACTATTACTTCGTTTTCGTCTGCGTTGATGTTGCAGTTGATGAAAGAACATAAACAAAGAGTAGAGAATTGTTGAAAAGAAAGAAAGCAGAGAGAGAAGAAACATAAAGGAGAGACTCACTCTCATAGGAAAGGTTACAAAGAGCCAAAGCAGCATGGGCCTGCAATAAGGCGCACTTGCGGTGCTGCTTCATCAAGTTAACAAGCAGGGTAATACCTCCATTCTGCACTATAGTCATCTCGTGACTTGCTGAAAACGAAAAGTCAAAAAAAGTGATTCCTTTTTAAAGAAAAAAGGAACATACGTTCTCTAGCCAGTATCATCAGTGCCCCAATGAGCACTGTAGCAGCATCGGAGTCTTTGTGCAATCCCCCAAGCTCCAGAATGGGTAAAACAAGTGCTGTGTCCTGGAAGGCTTTGCAATGCTTGTCGTAAACCCTTTTTTCTTGGTAGGTAGTGCCGAACAAAGCGAGCGCGCTGAGATAGATGTCTGAATGGCTGGAGTAAGAGGCCAAGATGCGTTTTGTTTGTTGTTCTGCAGGTTGTTGTTTAAAGTCTTCCAACTCTTCACGGCTGGGATAACATACTCTTCGGTCTTCCAGAGTATACAAGACGATTATTAATACAAGGTGAAAAGAGATAAAACAAAAGAGAAGAGAGAAGAGAGAAGAGAGAGAGAGAGAGAGAGAGAGAGAGAGAACTAACTGTGCTCCACAGCAAATACAGACCACGCTCTGCATACCAGCGAAACTTGAGCTCGTTCCTTGCGCTCAAGATACCCGATTACAGCGTGCCATATTTCTGACGGTAATGCTGCTGCTTCTCCCTGTTCTTGCATAGCGTGCTGCTCTCCCAACTTTCTTTTCCTTTCTCTTTTTTGTCGACAAACGGAAGAAAATCAGAGCACAGTGCGGAAAACAGTCACGGCTTGGCCATCCACTCCGGGTCGGGTCCAGAAGGAAGGGGGTCGCGCCACTACTTCTGCTACTCGGAAAAGAAGAGCTGAAAACGCCTCGGCGCCGGCAGCACCTCAGTCAAGGGTACAGAAGCGTGGAAGGCCGCAGGCTGCACCCTTTTGGAGCCAGTATTTCCAGCGAAATTGGGAGAAGCTTGTCCCTGGAAGAAACCTTTGCCTGTGGTTTCCTGAATAACAGTAATTTCAACGGGAGGACAAGAAGGCTTGCGTGGGTGTTGGAAACTCCTCGATACATTCGCAGTGATGCCGTCGATGATTTCTTCAACGGAGTGAAAAGCAGCCTGGCGGCGGACTGGATTCGAGATGAAGTTCTGTGGTTGGAAGGACAAGAGCCAGTCTCTCAGCATCCAAGCCAAACTGAGGAGAAAAATGTAGTTTACTAAAACACGTCACCCTCAGCACACACTATCCAATCTTCCATGTCTGCATAAAACTCATTATCTTCTGCATTTTTTCCACTTGCACACTCTCGACTTTCCCGGAAATAGGCATCAATGAAGGGGTTTTGGCTTCGTTTCCTTTGTTTTTTTCTGCTAACCATGGGTTGGTACTTCTTTGCTGACTTCCGTTCTGTTCTCTCGCTCCATTCTTCTCGATTTGAGAGCTTTCAAAGTTAGTAAACAAATTCGGTAACACAAAGTTTGAAATGCACCTTTAACTGAGAATAGCGCGACCAACGCCTGTTCTGTTGTTGTAATCTGCTGAGACGCATGCCAAAACTTGTTACGGGTGGCAGCATCCATTACTCCTTGCCCATGGTTGTTCTGCCAGCCATCCTTCCACCTCTGGAGAAAGCAGAGAATCTGCTTTAAGGCTTCCCTCTGACTGGAATCTTCAAGGTGTGGGAAAATCTTAGGCCAATGGGCTTCGAAATCCAGTAACAATCCAATAAACCGTGACGCAGGTTTGTCATCTACATCATGCGCGTGGTTGTGCATCATATGACGTAACTTGTTAACAATGGCCTGTGTTCCTTCATCGTATGTGTTTCTTGAGGGCAAAAGTAGTGCAAATGTGCACTTATTGAAACACTTGAGTGCTTTGGTTAACAGCGACAACACATCAGAAAGCATTGGCAACACACTGGTCTGCAGCCTGTAAATACATCATGGATGAGTAGGTAAACGAGGCAACAGAACCAATAGAGAAGAGGTTACCATGACATTTCTGACGTGGTAGACCTCAAACAAAAGAAATCCAATAGAGGTGTGAAGATGGGACCCAGCACTGTGAGTGCAAGGGCACCCAATGCAACTTCTTCAGCTGATAGTAACCTCGGTTTGTTGCTAGGAGGGCAATCCTTGGTTGAACTTCCAGTACGCATTTCGTCTGCAGCAAGCATGAGTTCTTGCAAAGACTCAACATAAAAACTCTTCACTGTTTCGAACACGGTAGCTTGGGAAGTAGCAGGTAAGCCACCAATAATGTGGTGAAAGGGAACAGAAGAGGAGGTGCCGTGTTCTTGAGTGAGTCGACCAGAGACAACGATGTTGAGAATGACAGCAGCGAGGTGGAGGCTTTCTTCAGGACTTGAAAACGTCAAAACGAAGCGAAGAGAGTGTTTAATAACGGGTTGAGAAGCGTTGAATTGTTTGACAGTGGCGAAGAGGATAGTAAGCAGGGCAGGATCCAATGTTGTAGTGGAGGAGTTAAGTAGGTGTTGGGATGTTGCTTGTTGAACACGCAACTGGTAGAGCAAAAACAGGAATTTGAGACAAGCTGCTATGATGGAAGCAGAAATGATGGGAGTAGTTGAATCTGCCGCTCCTCGCAGCAGCATTTCAAGTTGGTTGGAAAGCATGGCGAAGAAGGAATAACAGCTGGAATTGCAGCTGGACTCATCATCTGTTTTGATGGCAGGATATCCAACGTGCTTGGCAGATTCCTGGTCCCGCTTGTTGAGGGCGATGTGGACTGATACTGCTGCCTGCAGTGCAATCAATGCAGATATGGCCAATTGGCGCTGCGCTTCATCAGAGACGAGAAACCCTTCGTTTTGTTCTAGAGAGGAGGAAAAACTCTTCGCTTCCTTCTCCACACCCACGCTTCCACACGATCCATGAAGCTGAGTTGAAGGGAGGGTGCGTTCTAATCTCTCTTGTGCAGTTGATCGTAGGAATATTTGCCACAGAGACCGCATCAAGGAATGCAGCTTCTTCAGCTTGAAATGGAAACAGGGAAATGGGCGAAGCAATGCAGGTTGTTGCAAAACATCTACATTGTTCTCCTCGTCTTGCTGAAGTAAGAGGTAGCCAAGCATCCGGTCGCTATTGCTAGTGTCCCATGTCATGCTTGTTTCACATTCCGAAGCACGTTGCATGAAGAAGGAAACGAGTCCTTTCAGGTGAGAAGTTAGGCTTCGTAGGATGGCCGTCATTGCCAACGGAGAAAGTTTGCCATGAGCTGCCTGTTTTTTAGTATCCCTCAAGAAAAGCTTTAAGAGGAGAGCGATTGACTTCAGCGACAACCTGGAAGCAGCTGCGTTAATTGAACAAGGATGGAGTGAGTGCGATTGATAGAGCGCAGTAGAGAGCAGTGCCCAACCTTTCTTTTGTGGATGGAAGACGGTGGAAGGCAACCCTAATCCTTCTTGGTTTGGTTGCTGTGGAGGTACAAGGTGTTGGCGGTGATGTTGTAAGGTGGAATAAACGTCAAGCAGTCGTAAGCTGAGTTGTCTGCTATTGAACGGAAGGTCACGGTGGCGTAGAAACACGACTGGACAAGCCGAAGGCTTGCTGCTCAACAAATAATCCTGCCAAACAGGTTTTACCAGTAGAAGTATGAGCAGAGAGCAACCGAAAGAGAGAAAGAACACTTACGATGAGCAATTCAAAAAGAGGCAAGATGATGTGCAAACAGGTTTTAAAAGGAAAAACAATCTTAGTGGGGGAAGCTGACAACGAGAAAGAATTCTTCTTTTGTCTCACGGGAACTGGGTTCTCCGGAGAAATCATATTCGGCGAAGCAACCGAAGGCATAGCTACCATTTTCCTACTCAGTACAGTAGTTGTAGGCCAAATCAAGCAAGTTGTTAGCAAGTAGCCAAGCGTTATGCTTGTAGTTTTACTGTACCTTTGAGAGGGCGAGTGAACACGAACATTGGAACCAGGAGAGCAAGAGGGAATATGAGAGTCGAAATTAAAAAGTCCAACCGCTGAAAATGCTCTTTGGGAACTGCTGCTTAAATATTGCAGCATTGCATTAAGCATATCTTTTAACTGACCTGAAAGAGAAGAAGAAGCAGAACAAGAACAAGAAGAACAAGAGACAGAAGTTAATTAGAGAAAAAAAATTGAAAACACAGACGGAAGGATTCTACCTGCTAACTCAAGTGGAGAGTCCTTCGTTTGAAGCTCGTGCACAATGCTTGATTTCTCTTCCATGTGTAGAAGAGAAGAATGACATACATTAAACAAAGCAAATATGCACTCCAGTAGCTCTGGCAATGGCTCTTTAATCTTCACGTGCTGCAAAAATGGTGAAGAAGCATCGTCAACAACTGTTGCTTGTAGTCTTCGCGCATGTTTGTCCTTGGAAGTAGAAACAGGTGGAGTTGGAGTTGGGCTGTCCAACCTAGGGTTGAAATACTCGAAGCACTTCGTTACATCAAGAATGGAGCAGGCATCGAGCGGAGAGCCATCTGTATCACAAGTCCGAAAGTAGGTTTGCAAATGTCTAATCAGTATGCCTAAAACTTGTGCTAACAAAGGGAAGGAACCGTGTGGAATAAAGCCTTCATCTTTTAAAGTTGTTGTTGTGTTAAATGTATGCTGCAACTGTTGGGCGAATCTCGCGAGATTGGTGTAGAAGTACATTCGTTGAAGAAAGGGTAAAGTGAGCGCGTGTTGGGCAATACGAACGAGGCTTTGGCCAAAGCCAGGCGAGACCCTAAATATCTTCTCAGCTTGGCCCAGGAGATAACAAAGAAGATAAATAGAAAACTGAAATTGGTGCATATTGTGTATTTCTTCAGGTCGTTGCTGCACAAAATGTTGAACCAGAAAGCTGTTCACCGTTTTTTCCTGTATGATGGTACACCACCAACGAAGTTAGACAAAGAAGAGAGCAACGACAGTTGAAAGGCAATAACGCAAACTACCAAAAGAACACAGGTATGTTGCTCATCATTCAAAGCAAAGGGTATTATACGAATGAGCAAACGGTGAGCCAAACAGAAGGAGAGCCCGCTGATGTGCTTTAGCCTGCAGCAGTAGTGTTAATAATAACAACAACTGGAAAAAACGGGTCGAAAAGAAAAGAAAAGAAAAGAAAAGAAAAGAAAAGAAAAGAAAAGAAAAGAAAAGAAAAAAAAAAAAAAAAAAAAAAAAAAAAAAAAAAAAAAAAGAAAAGACACCAAACCATTTGCTTTCGTCGGCCAGTACAAACGAAACCAGGTCAGCGGTATACTCTTCTGCAATCTGCAGAATCACCATGGCAAAACTATCCTTTGGTTCCCTATTAGCATTTTTCCCTGATGCTAAAGAACACCATTCGTGGGATGCGTGCTGGCGAAGAGCAGCGAATATCGCTACAAGAATGTGGTGTCGATAACTTTGGCTGGCCTTGAAAATCTTTGTTGGGTTTGAGATTAGCATTTGTCGTGATAAAAGACAGAGCAGGAAGAGGCTAAGTACCTGTAAAAGCAAAATCACTCCAAATTGTCGAAACTGAGAGATCTGTTCATCGGCTAATTGGCAAGTACTATGTAGATTACACAGGCCTATTGCTATCTGAAGCAAATGTTGAAGCTCATCTTCTTCCATGTGCTCGTACTGCCCATCTTCAGGAGTCGTCACAAATTGCTGCAAAAAATTTTGAAAAACATTCGTCAAACTTGCGAGCCTTGCCTGCTCTGATTCTGCTGTTGTCTTTCGAGCAGACCACTGTTGCTTACTGTTGAAAGATATGCTTGAGTTCGTCTCACTTGAAGCTGTCGTTGGCAACGATAATAGCAACAGTTCATCATCCTCATCCCTTGCATCATCTTCTTCTCCTTCTGCTGGCCCGCTTTCTCTTTCGTCTATGGTTCGTTTTTCATCCGCTGGCTTGACCTCCACAACAGGGATTGATCCAATAGAGTGCGAGAGTTGCGTGGACCTTATTAGTAAATTTACCAACTCCTTCGCAAAATAATGCCTTGTGTTAGCTAGCGATGATGAAAGCTTTGAGCAAACAAGTAATGCTAATGTACCTCTGTTGGGTCGTTCAACGCATCAGAGCGGCAGAGCAGCAACAGCGCATAAAGCGTCACTTCATCAATTGATGACATTCCTGATAAAGCAGTAGTAATAAGAGACAAGGGAGGTCGGGGAGAGGGAATGGCGAAACAAACACCGATCATCACATAGAAAAAAGGGATAAAAGGAGGAGACGCGATAAAGTTACAAACCTCGAACGACTGCTAAAATGCTTTGGCCAAACCGAGGCCAAGTTGTTACAAGCGAAACAAGAGTGGAATCTAAATCGCGCCAAACGTGCTGCCTCCGTGCTGGATACTGTAGGGGAATTTATTTAATCACAGCTGTGATAGGGAAAGGTGGTACTACTTACCAACAGTCGGAGCAAATCAAATATGAGAGAAACATGAGGCAGTGAGCCAGGTACATGACAAGGCTGCAAGTTCAAATGAACTGCGAGTCGTGCGCATTGCTTAAGAACGTTTGCTGCTATCGTAGAAACATAGGATTGGCCTGGTTGTTGGCAATTATTGGTGGAGTGATTTGGTTGCTCTTCCATTTCCTCTTGGTGCAGCAGGTAGGACGTAAGAGAAATAGGAGTTTTAGCCGGATGGCGCAACACCGTGGGCTTATGCCCAAAGTTTGAAGTGTTGTTCATAGTTAACAACACTGAATTCACCTTGTCTACAAAGATCTTGTACTTCAGAGCGAGTAAGAGAGAAGGGAGAGAGAGAGAGAGAGAGGGAGAGAGAGAGAGAGAGAATCAGGATTCAGGAGGAGTCTTAAACAAAAAGCTTTAGAGAAGCCTACCGTGCTG
This sequence comes from Balamuthia mandrillaris, assembly GCA_031835245.1. NCBI lineage: Eukaryota > Discosea > Longamoebia > Balamuthiidae > Balamuthia > Balamuthia mandrillaris. Next base: position 224,556 of record JAVKOQ010000055.1, on the reverse strand, counting down.
GTGGATAGTGGTTGTCTGAGAGCAATGTCCACGAAGAGTCCGCATAGAGTGTCTAGACTTTCAATTGGCCAAGCAAATAGCAAGAGGCGTTCTACCAATTCCCCGACATGGCCTTGTGGTTCGTTGGTATCAAGTTTGGGCGAGAGAGATGATACTTGCCCTTTCAGTTCGATGAACAAAGATAACAGTTCCAACAGAAACTCCGCGTCTCTTTCTGCCACATGAAATGGTCCTTTGTAAGAAAGGGTGCTTCAAGAGGAAGAACAAGGCACAGAAAGAAGAGGAGAAAACATGAGGACAAGAAGGAGGCAGTAGAGCAGGGGTAAGAACCTGCAGGTTTGCAAAAGTACTCCTCGATAAGATCGTCAACTAGTCCTTCCAGCGAGCAAGTCATGTTATTATTTGGTTTGTCTGCGCCAACACAGCAAAGCATTGATGAGCATTGTAAACACAGGGCAGGAGGACAAACAATCACCAACCTTGGGGAACGAGCACGAGTCGAGACAGCTCCACATGAAGGGCCGCGAGATAAAGGCCTTTTGTCTTCTCTTTTGAAAGGCGGCAGCGGCAGCAGCCATGAGAAAAGCAATTCAGCAAAATGAGGCTGCAACAGAGTGAAGGGAAAGAGACACCACAAACCGTGAAAGAGACGGCGTAGCGAAAATCGCCCAAAAGATCGTAGCGCTTGCCATCTGGTTTCCTCATGGGCTATCAAGTACTCAAAGGCTTCCAGCAGCCGCTGATCTTTCTCCGATAGCGCACAGCCAATCACCAGTTCGTAGCTTCGAGTGGTGGCCTGTGTCTGCCACCAAGCAAGCAACTGGCTGGGTGGGAGTGTCCCAATATGGGCGCTCATACCATTCTCTGTTCGCTCCTTCTGCCTGCTCTTTTGACGTGGTTGTGGCTCAGGATCGTGGACACGATCGGCCATCGGTTGATGGCTAGCGGGTGCCCCTTGCGTGTGGCCGTGCGTTTTCCCTCCTTTTCCCCTGAATGGAGAAAACTTACATACTAATGTGAGGAAATAGAGGGGTGCCAAAAATCCGGGACAGTGTCGACAATTTTGGGCCGAAGAAAAAAGATGCAAGAACCACAGGTTGGGTTTCTCCTGGTTGTGTGTGTCATGCGAAGACACCAGGTGCAGATCTTGCTGGTCCAGGCCTCTGAGCGCAAGTAGACTTTGGTGCTCCACTCTCTCGCCTTATGCATCAACCACTGGCGGAATCGGTAATGGTCCCAGGAATCCTGGCCGTCTTTTTTCCGATCTTCCTCGCTCGCCTCCTTCATGTGGCTGTCATGCCTTTCGTCCCGAAGGGCGGGATGATGACGTGGTCATAGTGGCGACACAGAAATAGGGCAGCCTTGCGATGAAACTCCGTGACCAGGTTGGTGATCCTCTTCCTTTTGCGACGGCTTGTTCTTTCGTCTCCTTAAGAGGACTCATCCTTTGGCGAAATTGCCTGCGTTCCCACCTTTGTATTTTTAAACAGAGATAAAAGAGCGCAAACGGACTCTCGTCCCCACAGAATGAACAACGAACGGGAGAGACTCACCATTTTGGCTACACGCAAGCTTGGGGAGCTCACTCGAGCCGAGCTGGCAGATTTAATTCAGAACACACCCCACAAGCAATTCCATTTGATTGGTGCTAAAGTTGCGCCGGAGGACGCTTATCACGTGCCTGGACCCTACCTGGTGAGTTTGCCACCGACCTCTATGGAAGCCTTCGTGAAAACAGTGGCAGAGCAGGATGCGTAGCTGAAGGCACAAGCGATTGAGTTGGAAGAACAGAAGAAGAGGAACGATGCACTTGGCCGTCTGTTGCAACCTGCGCCGAGCAAAAGGAACAGGAGGAAACAGAAGAAAAAAGCAAGAGAAAGAGGTGAAGGCGGCCTTGCGCGAAAGGCAGAACACGTGGGAAAAACTGAAGAGAAACAAGACGAGAACGAAGCAGAAAAGGAGGAAGGGGTGAAGGCGGCCTCCCCCGACGCGAAAATCCTACGACTACAGAAAGAACTGAGAGAAACATGCCGCAAACTCGGTTCCCTCTCTGCCGCATTTGAGGTACAGGGCCACCTTGCACTCGACGAATTGTTGGAACGCTGCCGGCAATACCCTAATGAGTCAACCTTCCAGGCCCTTGCACTCACTGTTAAGCTAGCTCTTCTCTCTGCTGAGCTGAAATCAGCAGAAGTGGAACGCGACCAAGCACAGACCAAATTAAACAACCTGAAAGTGAAGACTGGGGCGGCCTTCTGCCGCAATGTGCTGGAGCAACTGGCGAAAAACTACTCGTGTGATCATAGAAAGCGTAACAACACCAGCGAGCTCAAATGTTCCTGGCCACCAAAGGAGGATGTCCGTGAAGGAGGAGGTGTCGTTTTAGGAGCTACCTGAGGCACTTGGAAGAGTGCTCGTTGGGTGCAGTGGCTTTACCACCAGAGTTACCGAAGCTGTGGCAGGACTGTTGTGACCAGGTGCACCAACTGAGTTTGAGCTGCGTTCCAATCCCACGTGGTGAAGGCCTATGCGAGGAGCTGGTGGCCCAGCTATGCGAAGAACAAAACCTAGCGTACGAATTTGTGGAATTAAAGCTCTGAGCCCTCCTACTCACTTTAGCACTACGTTGAGTAGCAGCACAGTAGCAACGCTCTCTTCGCATAGCTGGGCCACCAGCTCCTCGTCCAAAGCAGACCCCCTGCCCGCCCCAACCCAAGCGGCTTGGGTTTCTTTTTGTGTCGACTTGCCGTGAAGGGACAATTCAATTTATTCATTCATTCCCAATTAAAAAAAAACCCAAAAAAAAAAAAAAAAAAAAGGGAAAGAAGAAAAACAGAGACAGGAGAGGTTGAAGAAATAGTGTGACGGCGAGAAGATGGAGAGTGACCCCACCAACTCCTTTCAGCGTGGAATTGACTCCATGCAGCGGTTGTTACGCTGCTTTGCAGAGTTGGACGCTTCGACGTTGGAATATCTTTCTACGGAAGAGGCGCTTGAGTTCATTCAAAACAAATATGAGCTCTCCCCAGAAGAGGCCCTTACTGTCATCCAAGAGAAAGAGTCAGAGTGGCAGTCACAGAGCCAGAAATGGTTAGTTATAACCTTCCCACTGTTATTATTGCACCCATTTTTTTAAAAAAATATGGGGTTTGAATAGAGATCTCTGACTCCGCTCTCGGCCATCCATCCATCCAGGAGCGATTCTGTGAGACTCGCAAAAGATGAACACAACCAAGGAGCGGAGGCAGAGTCGGACAGCGAGAGCCAATCCTCCAACTACGATGTAGAAGGAGAAGAGGAAGAAGCACCGGATGAAGAAAAAGCTGGGACTTCGCGAGTACAATGGCTGTCAGAGCGTAATGCTGTGCAGCGGTTAAGTACAGCGGAGCTAGTAGAGCTGTATGGCGGTGAAGCAAGCCCTCACCTCCGCAACCGGCATGAACAAAAGATTCCTCACCTCACCATTCCCACTCAGGAACATCCGTTGTGCGGCGGCTCCTCTGCTTCTTTCTCACCTCTTTCCTCTCCTTCCTCCTCATGCCCTACCCCTGAGGCCTCCACCTCTCCTTCCACCACATTTGTTGCAGCTAGAGGCAGAACTTCTTCATCGTCCCCGAGACGGCCCTTTTGGCACACTATTGTCAACCAGAGTGGGGCAACTGCCTCCTCCTTCGATAAAGATGGCAGCAGCTGTAACATCAACACAACTGGCTTTTCGCAAGGCAACTATTCGCCTAGCAATTCGGTGCCCTCTCTCGCGTTACCCAGCTCACCCACCAGAAAGCAACAGCTAGCCGCTGCCGCCGCCGGTATACATGTTTTTTTTTTCTCCTGGCTGTCTTTCGTTGCTAGTGATGCTGAACTGCTTTTTTGTTCTCCATGCATAGGAAATGAAGTTTCTCTGAGCAAATACCTCAACCAAGAGACAAAAAATCCATCTAACGTGGTGAACGCTGCTAGCGCTCCGTCAATACGAATCACCTCAGCCCAAAAAAGGAATGAAGATGATGAGGAAGAGGAAGAAAGTGAAGAGAGCTCGACAGGCAGTGAGAGCACCGACGATAGTGACGATGAGGACGAAGACGATGACGATGATAGTGAGGAGGAAGATGCGGGAGATGACTGGGACAAATTCAAACACCAGTATCGCACGAAGATATCTTCTGGTGGAGATGCACATCTCCACCTTGCAAACAAACGCAAACTGGCCTTTCGCTTGTATCCAGAGTATGATCAACTCCACTTTGAAGGAAGCCATTCAGACGTCTCTTTCGTAGCCGCTATAAGCACGCCTCAATTACAGCAGACTTCAGAACAGAGCAACAAGACCGCAGAACCGCCAAAAGGCAAAATAGATGATTTGACGTCAACAAAACCGTCGCCTTTCCAACCGGGGCATATAGACAGAGCTCCGTTGGTCGTAGTAGCGGTTATAGACAGGAGTTCGTCGATGAAGGGAAGCAAAATGGAACTGGTCAAGAAGTCTCTTCGGTTTCTGGTTTCGCAACTGAATAATCCGGAAGATAGAATCGGTATTGTGTCCTACGACGGAGAGCCACGTCTGGAAATTGCACTCACTCAAATGACAGCAAATGGAAAGGTGCTCAGTCTCTTTTTTTATTATTTTTTTCTGCTATTTTCTACTTCGTTTTCTTTTTTTTTCCTCCCTCCTTTTTTTCTTCTTTTTCTTTTTCTTTTTTTCTTTTTTCTTTTGCTTTTATTGTGCTCAATTATGAACAACCAACATGGGTGATGTTCCAAAGATGGAATTGTTAAACGCAGTTGACCGCATTACAACGGGCATTGCCACAAACCTTAGTGACGGATTTTTTAGTGGCATCAAACTATTACATACCATTTCAAAGTATGTATCAAGCATCACCATCCTTCTTAGCAATTACTAATGTCTCGACATTGCATGGTTATAGAAGTTCTCGACATATTACCACCGCAATTCTTTTGTTTACAGATGGTTTGGCCAATCAAGGGCTGTTGCACAGGTAACACGACATATCTACTGCTCACCTTTTTCCGCCGTTACGACATTTGCTGATCCTATGATATAGCACTGAGATACTCGAGCAAACAGAGACCAAGCTACGGAAGCTCAAGAGAAGGAAAAATATTGTGCCTAGCGTTTTTACTTTTGGCTTTGGTTCTTCTCCAGATGCACAGTTATTGAGGTTCGTCTCCCTTCTTGTTCACCTTTCTCCCTCCTCTTAAAAGCTTTTCTAGACACATCTCATTTTTATTCTTCCTTGTTGTTATGAAGTAATCTTGCAGAGAAAGCAAATGGAGTCTATTACGCCATTCACGCAGCAAGTGAGATACCGTCTGCTTTTGCTGATTGCCTTGGAGGGCTTCTAAGTGTATTTGCTGAAAATATGCAGCTAGTTTTGGAAGTATGGATATTCTGCTCTCTGCTTTATGATTTACTGACACCTGATGTGCTAGCCACAAGCCGGCATCGAAGTTAAAAAGATTTGGCACGCAAATACCATCATTAATCCCTCTCTTCCGCGTACTGTCATTATTGAACTTGGCGATATTTATTCAGAAGAGGTAATACTCTCTTGATGTGTGCTTTATATTGTTATGTCTTTTTGAGAGCTCATCCTATGTTGTTGTTGGCTGTTCTACGGACCTCTCACTTACTAACGCGCCCTTTGTTTCAGAGCCGACACGTCGTGTTTTCCCTATCTCTTCCCTCCCTCTCAGAGCCCATTCCAGTCAGTACGTATTCGTGTGTTGTTGATGGCACAGATATAAACGAGTCTTTCTATTTGTTTTTTTTCTTTTTTTTGAAGAACAATACGCAGTGGTAAAAGCAACGCTTAGCTACAACCTGGTTCCCAGCGGTGCATTCACCAAAGCTCGCCGGATATGCAAAATATGTAGGCCCTCAGCCAGGAATATACACTTGCAACAGGTTCAATTATCTTCCTCATTCTAAAGTGAACACTATACTTGCTAACACCGTCACGATATAACCACACTAGCGCAATCTAATTGTGGACAAACAAGTTAATCGTGTGAGCACTGCAGAGGCAATAATGGCCTCCGCGCTAGAACAAGAAAAAGGAAATTATCAGAAAGCCATTTTCATCCTGCAGAATGCCCTTCGCAATGTACAACAATCCTATTCAGCAGCCGATCCCTTTTGTAAAAGGTAAGCCCTTCAGGTCTTTCCGATCTGTCTCCTTCTTGCCTCTAACCAGCCTCTTGTGCAACAGCCTCGTAGCGAACTTGACTGAGTGTATTGAAAGAATACGAAAAATGAAGGCCTCGCCAAAACATACTACCAAAGGAATAGCAGCATTCCAGCACAGTCTCGCTCGTGCACATCTTCGTCAACGTTCCACTCACCTCGACTCTTGCCTTACCTATCGCACCACCTCCAAAAGCAACACGCTTTCCTTGATAGCTCGGTCAAAGGAACCTGATCGAGTTTCTCCTCATTCTGGAATCCCTTCCGAAAGCCGCCAAATGTTAACCATCAACCGAAAATCGCAACGACAACAAGATGTATTGTCACGACTAAAACGAGATGGCCCATCTTCAGTACTATTTACTCCTACTATTCGATATCAAGGCAATACCTTTACGAAAGAAGAATGGGCAGCCAAGTGTCTCGCTTCTCACCCCAGTGAAGAGTTTGCGTCCCTTCCCCTTCTTCATATCAATCTCTGCAAATTAATCTTACTCTTTTTGTTCTCTCTCTCTCTCTCTCTCTCTCTCTCAATATTTCAGAGCGTCTTCTCCTTCTAGCATGAAATATCTAGCAGAAACAGGTGGGTATCTGACTTTTTTCAGCTGCTCTGATTTATTTATTATTTTTTTACTGTAGCTCACACGTTTATGTCTGCAGTTACTTCTCTCCTAGAGCGAGCACGTCTTATTTATGCACTAATAGAAGACGAATGTACTTTCAAGTCGTGCCCAAAAATGACAGCTGGCAGCAAGTTAGTCACGCCTCCGATCCTTCACGTTCCTCATACTAACTAGCGACCACAAAACAAAAAAATTGTTCTTTGTACATCATAACAACAGATATGACTACTTATGGGCTGACGGTAAGACTGTGGTCAAACCAATCAGTGTTCCAGCACCAAAATACATTGCTTTACTGTTTCAGTGGGCTCAGAAAATTCTTCAAGAAGGTAATAGTCCTACCTACCTATTCTCTTGTGTTTGGGTCTGTCCGTTATTGATGACTATTATAACATCATAGCGCCGGACTCGTCATCCAATGTGAAAGATGTAACCCGGCGGCTATTTAGAGTCTATGCCCATATTTATCATCATCACTTATCTGCGTTTGAGGCGATGGGTGAAATGAGCCTTTTGCAGTCCTCTTTCATTAGCTTCATGCGTTTCGTGCAAAACTTTTGTCTCATTTCAGAACGAGAGCTCTCTCCGATGAGCTCTTTCCTTCGTAAAATACAGCTGATGGATTAAAAATCACAAGTGAGTTGAGCCACAAATGAATGTTGGGGCTGATGAAACATGGTGCCGTGTTAGATGAGCGTTTAGGTTAGGGTTTATTATGCTTAGAAGAAAAATATATTGGGGCTACCACGTCTGGCGAGCTCAAATTGGTCAGCTGACGAGGTCGTTTGGTGCTCGGCGAACAAAAAAAACCGTTGCAACGAAAAAAAAGAGAAAAGGGAACAAAAGGCAGACAACAACAACAACAACAACAACAACAACAACAACAACAACAGCAACAACAACAACCAACCAACAACAACAACAACACAACAACAACCAACAACAACAACAACAACAACAACAACACAACAACAACAACAACAACAACAACAACAGCAACCAACCAACAACAGCAACAACAACAACAACAAACAACAACAACAACACAAACAACAACAACAACAACAACAACAACAACAACAACAACAACAGACGTTGGTGTTGCTCTGTTCTTTGGTGCCCCCGCCGCCACTTGTATTTTTTTTTTGACAAGTGAAGCAGAGTCATGCAAGAAGATCATAAGGAGAATGGGACGAGCGCGGCTTCCGTTGATGGAACAACAACCGCCGCCAAGGAGGAGTCGGCACCCAAAAGAAGAGCCTGGGCTACCATGACGCGTTTCGATTACAAAGCGATGAAGCAGCACAAAGACCAATCCCAACAAGACGACGCCCAAGCGAAACACAGCGGAGGGAGCGATATGTGGGGAAGCTTGGCTGAGCGCGGCCGGTACGGGGATAGAAAGAAACTGGACGAAATATTTGCTAGCATACAACAAGAAAAAGAGCAAGCCGCCAACCAGCTAAGGAGCGAGGGTAGGTTTGCTGGTCATTCACCGGAAGAAACGAACGGCTTTTCCGAAGGTAGAACCTCTTCGGATGACTCGCCGGGTTCGGCACGGACAACCCCAACTGACAACACCAACAATATACTGCAATCGGAACGACCCGTTTCCAACTCCACTGCCTCTACCGCTACTTCCTCTGCTTCTGCTACAACATCCAGCAGCAGCACAGGCACTTCCTCTCCTAGCAAATCTAGAGGAGGACTTAGCTGGGGCAAAATGCTCAACGCGTCAAAGCAAAAGAAAGCTCTTGCTGATAAAGCCAAAACGGGTCCTGCCCAGTTCTCCAACATCCGCCCTGAACCACCTATGCTCACACCCCTTGTCTCCACTTCCACTGTTGCTGCAGCCACCGCTCCGGGCATTACCAGCAGCAGTGAAGCTAAATCGGGAGATGGCTCTCCATCACAGCCCCAAAATGAGGCTACTGATAAGATAGCGTCTTCAGCTGTGGCTGATGATGCTGCTCGTGGCCAGAAATCCTTAACTGGCCGCCAAGGCAACAAGAAGAAAGCAGAAGGAGCAGATAAACAGATTCGCCACCTCGAAACCGTGATAGAGCAACTGGTTTATATTCCTTCCTCGCTTCTCACCATTTACCGTACTCTTGGTTTTTTGTGCTGACAACCCTTACAACAGACAAAAGAAAACAAGGAACTTAAAGCACAATTGGCAATTTACAAAAACAAAACGTCTGCAGTCTCGCTGTCGATAGGTCAATCTCTATCTTCTGTTGTACCAACCAATCCGGTTTGCATTTCTGTCTAGTCCCACCGCGTTGCTTTCTTTCTTATCTTTGACATTTCTGCTTGCAGGTCCACCACGAACTTAGTTCAGCTTTAGCATTGCTTCAACAGCGAGCTGAGAGAATATCTGCTACTGCCAAGGTACTCATAATGGAGATGAGGGGAAAAGGAAAGGAGAGATGAGAGTGAGAGTGAGAGAGAGAGAGAGAGAGAGAGAGAGAGAACTAGCAAGAATCAGGAAGTAACATTACACGAAAAAATGCAGGCAGAGATACAAGCGTTATCAGATGGGTTGAAAGGACCAGCCGAGCAGGCACCAGGCACGTCAGAAAAACAAAAAGAAAAAGAAGATAAAGAGCGGTTACCACCCGATACATTAGACGCTCAAGAATCCACAAACATACGACAGACACTGCGGCGGTTGCAGGTATTCTTTTGCGATTGAATGGCATATAACCTCTTTCTTTGCTAATATTTTGGCGATCATCAGATGCAGGTGTACAGATTAGAGAACGAACGAAGGGAAGAATCCAAAAGGCAGAATGGCGTATCGCTAGCGACGTTGGTGATGGTGCCACTGCTTTTGTTGTTGATTGTTCTATTGTTGTGCGTGTTGTCGATGCCTTCTTATCGCTACCCACTGGTGGATGCTGGCGCACCCACCTCCTAGCCTTTTTTCTACTTCTCCTCTCCTCTCCTCTCTCTCTCTCTCTCTCTCTCTCTCTCTTTCTCTCCCGCTTCCTCATCAACTCAGAACATAGGAGAGATATCATCTCTCTTTTGGTCATAGGACCTCTTGCTTCTATCTATTGTTCTCCTGTTTTCCAGCTATGGTAACAATATTTCACCTTGTTAAACAAGCAGAATCTTTGTCAAGAACTCTTTCTTTCCTCGTATCACGTTCTCCTCCTCCTTACTTCACGATAAACTTCCATATGGACTGTGATTGAAGATATTTGGCCAGTTCCTCGGTGAAAAGCGTACAATCTTGAATGTCTTCCTTGTCCTTGTAGAGAGGGTTTTTGGTGATGCACTCCACAAAGATGTCCCGATAAATGGTTTGAAGTTGTTCTTTGAGGCTGCCCACTCTAGGCTCTGTCAAGATCACGAACCGTTTGCCAGAAGCGGTCTCGTAGCAATGAAGCTTGTATTTATCGGTCGTGTAAGAGAAGTAATCCGTTGCCTCACTTTTTTTAAAAAGCACGGTGTGAGTCCAATCGAACTCAAAAAGTTGCAAGAAAGAAGGGAGGTACCCATTTGGAGATGCTTTGACTATGAATCGTTTCATCTCAAACATGAGACCATACATGTTCCTCTTCACTTCTTCAAGATTGATCTCCTCCTTCTCCACACTCCATTCTTGGTAGTATATGCACGTACCCTTCCTATTGTAAATGAAAAAGTTGTAAAGCATCTCTTCTTCCTCTTTCCTCTTTCCTCTTTCCTCTTTCCTCTTTCCTCTTTCCTCTTTCCTCTTTCCTCTTTCCTCTTTCCTCTTTCCTCTTTCCTCTTTCTTCTTTGTTTTTTGTTGTTTGGCTTCTCTTTTTTTTTTGTATTGTCGACAGTAATTACAAATGTGGGTTCACAACTATAGTTCAACCGCGAGAGAAGCTGCTCTCCGAGTCCTCAAACGAACTGCCCTCCAAAAAGCTTTCTGAATCTGTGTCCGTTTCGCTCTCGCTCTCACTTTCGCTCTCACTATCCTCTGCGGTTGCCCTCTCCTCCTTTGGCACGGGCGAACGGGGGAAGAGAGAAAAGGGGGCTGTTTCCTTGGTAGTGCCCTCTTCTGCGGCTCCCAAGTCCCAATCCTCAAAGGCAGGGACGCTAATCAGTATGCCTACAAAGGTTTGAGCCATTTTGCATTGTTGGATGTCTTTTAGCCTTATTTGAAAGGGGCATGCGGGACCCACCAAGTCAAATGTTTGGTTCTGATGGGTTTTGAGTAAAGCAATCATTCAGCAACGTTATCTCTTTGAGGAAAGGGAGGGAGAAAAAGAGAAAGAGAGGAAGAGACGAACCACAATATCTTCTATTTTCCTGTTTTCCATTTCTTCTTCAGTGGCATCAGCGTGGCTGATCTCTGTTGCAGCTAGTTCAACGAGAATATCCTGTCGAGAAAACGTGAGTTGAAGGGAGGAAATGACAATAAGCAACAGTTGTTGGGTAAGCGAAATGGGTCACGTACTCGGAAAAAGTAATTCAGATCAAAGCAAGTGAGATAGCCTTTCTTGTTAATGTCAAAGACGCGGAAGAAATAACGCAGTGCGACTGGATGGGACTTGTTATCCAGCGCCAAGCACAAGTTCAAGTATTCTTTAAAGTCCTACACCATCAAAACAGGTTCTTGCATCAGCAGCGATGTATCAAGCAGACAAAATGACATTACGAACCATTCTGCCACCGATAGTTGGTATTTCTTGGAAGAGGCGAGTGAGAAAAGCCTTGGTAAGACTCCCGCTTTGGTAATGAAGCATATCATCGAGGCTGAGCTTTCCAGCGGCGTCCTTATCCAACCGTCTAAACTCAGAAAAGTGATGTTGCAACGACTCTGCCGAGAACCAGTTCTGACTGAGTCCTTGGTTGTTCCCAAGTTTCGATGGATTGCGCAAGCATGCCAGTTCTTGGTATTCATCACTCAGCAAAAGGTTTGTTGTTTTAATCTTGCCTTTAAACAAAACACGAAAACGAGGTCAGCAAATGGAAAAAGAAGATAGCAAGGAAAACAAATAGACCTCTTCGCAACGGGTCCAAAAAGAAATAAAGTTTCCTGCTGGCCATCAGACGATAGGCTTGCATCATGTAGGGTGGTAACCGGTTTATCCTGGGCAAAGAAGTTGCAAGATCGCTTACAAACGCAGCTACTTCCTATTTCAATGCAGCACACCAAAACGATAGTCTAACATTCAGCCAACCTTTTTAAAAGAAAAAAAGCATGGAATGTAGAATAAAGATAAAAAAGCAAACCTCTTCTTTAAGCCATCCTGGCTCGCTTTCATAGTGGCATAACAAGTTATAGCGTTCATTTTGCAAAAAGACTAAGTATTTAAAACAAAACGAGAGGAAAGGTTGTTTGTAATCCGTAGAGATTAAAGAGAAGAAACAGAAAAGAGAGAGAAAGCGCAGTTTACAGTTGTGGAGAATCATTTTCCAAAAGGCAGATGCGTCAATACGATCATATTGGTCCCGCCTGAATGCATGAAAAGCGAAGGCTGTGAAGTAATGCTTGCAGCTCTGAGGCACTTCTTGCCTGACTTGCCGATAGTCGTCATAGTTCAGCTGTTAATGAATATTTTTTATGAGTACAAAAGCACAGCGTACGTGTCACACAAGAAGGAAATCGAGAAAGAGGTACCCGTAACACATTTTTGCCTTGGCTGTGGGGAGGCGTGTTGTGTTTTGTGATAGCGGCCAGCACTTCTTGTAGGTCGGTGGGCACAAGCAGCTCCTCTTTTATTCTGTGCTTGAGGGCGAGAGCTTTGGCGTGAGCTTTTAGCTGCGGACGAACGCAGGAAGGCATTTGATTTCGTTGGTGAAGTGGCGGAGGCCGGCTCAGCGTCTGTTCCAGTATGATCAGTAGTTAGAGAATGCAAAGAAAGAAAGTGCAACCAAAAGTCACGCATGGTGAAACAGTTTTGAGGATCCGAGCCGAATAGGGGTAATGAACGTAACCTTTCTTCGAGTGTCAGAAGACGTAAGTGAAGCCATGTCTATCTGTTTGGCTGCCTGTGCAATGGCTTCTTTCCAACGTTGGGGATCGATGTTTTCTATAATCACCGAAAACCTATAAACAACCCAGCAGACCTCGCTTAAAAAAACAAAAACCACAAACCATCACTCCTGGTACTGGAGTTGCGCTTAACTGTTTTAGGGCGGGTTGTCGACACTTGAGCTGTAGCAGAGTGCTTCATTCTTGTACACAACTAATGCATATGATCTTTCCCGAACCTGCTTCTTGTACGTTGGCTACTGCGGCCGACAACCTGAACAAAAGTCCTCTCCGTTCAAATTTTGTTGTGTGCACTTTTGGCGGGAAAATCCTTCCAGGACGTTTCAAGTCGACACGAACAGAATACTTTGCGCAAAGAGGAGGAGGAGCAGAGGGAGAAAAGAAAGGAGTCGAGGAAAGGGGACCGGAGCAGACAGGAGAGGAACAAACGCGAAACACTAACGGGAAAAATAAGGATAATGTTGTTAAAACAGTGTTCATTGATTAAAGGTTTGTGGCCCGTTTAACGTGGTGCATTTGTAGCTTTTGCGTGTCATTGGTAAGGCGGGAGACGTTATGGCTGTAAGAAGGCAAACGCACTTGGTAGGCGGGCGCTGCTGTGTTGTTCGGGAAGGGCGCCACATGGGTCCACTTCATCAAACCGGTCTCTTTCGTGAGTCTCGTCGTGTTAGACAAAGCAGCTGATTTCACAGGATCCACGCAGGTGTTTCGCATGTACTGCAACGCGCCCTTGGAATGCACTTGACGGAATGCCATCTCTCGAGATCAGCGGACCCGCTCGTCTTTCTTCCCCTTCTTGTTTGTGCGACTAATGCCCTTTGTTGTTTTTTTCTGCTTGTTAGGCGAAAAGTAAGTGCCCCTCAAGTGTGTCGACATTCATATGTCTACAAAAATTATGAAAAAAATGGAAAAAAGAAATAACAATAAAAAGAGAACACGAGCAAAGGATAGGACAGGATGAGTAATGGTGTTGTTATTGGTGGGACTTTGGGTGGGAGCGCAACCTCCAAAGGCGAAACTGCTGCGCTGAAATGGGCACACCAGCTGGCATGGGCCGGTTACACCCGCGAAGTAATCAAGATACTTAAGGAACGACCGGGGTTGGTCAACGAACGTTGTGCTGACAATGTTTTGGAAGAGCTGTTGTTGGAGGGTGGTGGCGCCACTTCCTCCTCTTCGTCTATCCCTTCCCTAGCCGTTTCCCAGACAGGCTCCGCTGCATCCATATCTACTTCTTCCACGCTTTCACCAAGAGGACTAACCTCTTCTTCGTTTTCTTTGGAAGAGACACAAACCGCCGAGTCAACGACTACAAGCAGCCATTCCCCTCCGACAGAAGAGAGAGAAAAAGGACACAATCCTTCTTCTTCCTCTTCTTCCTCTTCTTCAGATCCTATGGCAGGAGGAGAGGAGAAAATGAAAAAGAAAGAAAAGAAAACAAAGGACTTGGTGGAAGCGGTCAGAGAATTCGCCCAACGTCACTGCCAGCCCAAACCTACCACACCCAGCCCCCTCTCTTCTTCCTATGCCAATGTAACTCAGGCCTCCTCAACCACCACCACTTCTTCCTCCTCCCCTTCTCCTGCCGCCAACGAAACAACGTTACTGCACGTAGCAGTGCGAACGGGAAATTTGACCCTTGTGAAGGAACTTCTCAAGAAGTACAACGCCAACCCAAACGTCCACGACAGCCTTCACCACTGTCTACCACTGCACTACGCCTGCGATGCCTCTTCCCTTCATCACCATAAGCGCATGGAGCTAATCGAGTACTTGGCGTCTCATAACTCCAACCTCAATGCCAAGTGCAAGGACGTGGCTCCGCCGGTCTTGCTGCTTGAGGAGAATGACAACGAAAACGAGGAAGAAGAAGATGACTATAATGGCAACAATAGCAACAGCAGCACCTACGAAAAAGAGAAAAAGAAGAAAAAGAGGAAAAAAGAAACAATAAAACCGAGACACCAACACAACAAAGCTGGGAAGAGAACAAACGAGCAGTTGAACCTCAAGCACTACCATGGCTGTTCTTCCTTTCATCTGTTGGTATGTCATCCACCGCAGCTGCAGTGGAGTGCCGACGCAGCCCTCTATTGGGACAAATACTCCGATGCCGTTGAGTGGATGATTCTCTGTGGTGCCAATATCGACACTCAGAGTGATGATGGGAATACACCTTTGATGGATGCCGTGTACGCTCTTCTTTCTTGATCTGTCTTCTTCTCTTCAGCTACTATTCTTTGTTGTCTCTGTTATTGTTACCTTATGTTGTTGCAGCTGCCGCTGCTCTGGTTCTGGTCTTCATCATTCCCTTACTTATCATATCCATAAAGTCTTCAAGAGAACCGGCAGCTTGTACAACTACTTTTGCGGAATGGAGCTAATCCTGACGTTGGGAATACGTACTCTCTCTCTCTCTCTCTCTCTCTCTCTCCTCTCTCCTCTCTCTCACTCCGCCTTGCGAACTAAATTTAACGTGTTGAAAGTTATGGAAACACGAGTCTTCACTTGGCGGTCAAGGGCGGAAAGACCGACATCATTACCTCCCTTCTTGAGTACGGGGCATCCACGGGTATTTTCTACTTCATTTCCTCTTGCTTCTCTTGTACTCCTATGTGGTCTTAACCAGCATATATGCTCTCCATCCAAAGAACAAAAGAACGGAGAGAGCAAAAACGCCAAAGAGTTGGCGGAGAGCATGGGCAGACACGACATATCAGTTTTGCTGGCTAATTCTGTCTCACTGCAAGCCAAATTCAAGGCACAAAAACCAAATACCGCTGAACTACCTAAACGCCTCCACAAGCACCAACGACAAAAACTCCACAAGCTGCACAAGTTACAAAAGGGACAAACTCTGCCTCCAGGCGCCATAACGTCCTTGAAGAATGAAGCTTCTTCCACCGCCAATCTTTCGACGTCACCGTTAATGTCACCCGATGGTACAGAGGACTCTTCCTTCATTCCTTCTGTTGTAGAATCCAGTGGCAGCCTTCGTAGCCGGTTGAAACGTAAAGTCTTAAAAGGCTCTGGATCGAGTGGTCTGTATGGCAGTTCATGGCGGAAGGGCGGTCTTGCGGGCAGCTCTTCTACCGAATCAAGTAGTGGAGGGATTGGGGGCGGAGGTTCTAGTGGTACTGGATCTTCGGAGACGAGCGGTTCCGGTGCTTCCTCCACTGGAAGCTATTCGTTCATATCTGTTTTATCTCCACGCAAAGACGGTCCAACCCTTGACCCTCTTCCGCGTCAAGCGTCTGCTAGGGTATGTTATTCCTCCCTTCTCCCTTCTCTCTCTTCTCTCTTCTCTCTTCTCTCTTCTCTCTTCTCTCTTCTCTCTTCTCTCTCTCCCTCTCTCCCTCACTCTTACATCCTATCTTGAAGCAATTGGTGGCTGGGAAGAAAGGTTGGCTCAAGTGGAAGGAGATCGGAGCGGCCAACACCTCATCCAAGAGCTGGCGCAAGTTCTATTGCGTGCTCAGCAACGTAACGCTCTACTTTTACAAATCTCCCCAAGCCACCAATCCTTGCCATGAAATCAATTTGGAAGACGTAGTTGAGATAACTGCCGACCAACAGGAGATTTCTTTGACGTCCTCATCGTCGCCTGTTGGATCTCATATTTTCCCCGAAGATAAGGATGGGTTGAAGACTTCTGGAAGCAGCATCACTGGACAAAGATTCCTCGATCTCAGTGAAATTGCCAGTGACAAAGCCAAAGACGGAACTCTGCACACCTTTACGATAGTGCCAAGGAGCACGGAAAAACCATCGGAACCGTGGCCAAGCGGCAACACCACAACAACAACTTCTCAGAGAGGTTCCTCGGAACCAGCCCCTGTATCGTTTAACCACTCTTTGGATGGAAAGAAGGATGGCACGAGCAGTGGAGCAAACTCTGAAGGAGGAGGTTCGGTGTTAATTCGCTCTGGGTCAATGCCCAGTCCTACCACTTCTCGGAAGTTGTCTCCTTATCCTCCTCCTGTTCGTGTGCCGACAGCTACACCAATCTTCAATGAAGCCAACAGTGCCAACGACAGCAACAACCACCTGAACTGCGACAAGCCGAAGAAAGAACCGATCAAACTTGCAGCGACGACTTACGAAGACAAGTTGGTATGGGTATCTGCACTCACCACTGCCATGAAAATTGCCCAAAGCTGTACGTATTGCTTCTCAAAGATTACCATCCCTGATAAGAATGCATTGCTAATTTTTCGTTGTTCGTTCGTTCTACTTTGTCTTTTTCTTTCATATCATTCTTGTTCTTCTTCTGGTTCTCCCCCTGTTATTTCTCTGTGAACAGCGGTACAACTTAGCATCAATTGGCCGGAAGAGAAGCGGGCCAATGCAACAATGGCTGTAAAAGCACTCGTGGATTACTTGAGCAAAGGAGATGGCACAGATAGGGACGCGTTTCTGAAACTACGAGATCTGTTTGTGCGACAAGGCAGTCTTGAACAACAAAAAGCACTACGGTTATATTATAACACAAGAAAACCCGGTCACAAGTTCAAGATTTTGTACAAAACAGACGAACCTGTAGTAGACGACGATGACACTTACCGGACTAAAGATGCTTATGCCGTAGCCAAGTTCTTGCTCGCTTTACTAAAGGAACATCCTGTTCCTATTCTCACATACAAGCTTGTTTCATCCTTCTTTACAATCTCCAGTTGAGTCCTCCTTCCTTTTTTTTTTTCTTCCGCTATCGTCGTTCTCATCCGACAACATAAAACCAACACAACACAGAACTTTTAGATCCAGCACAACAAGTAGTTCGTTACAGAGCGCTCGTGGCAGAACTTCCTCAAGATCACTACCAACGGCTTCATGCGCTTCTTCCGTTCCTGAAGAGACTGGCAGACCTTCAAACTACCAATGGGCTGACCTATGAAACTATCATAGACTCATTCGGCACGTGCATCATCCGCAGACGAACTGCCAAGAGCACGTGGGAAGCTAAGAGAGATAACACTCTCATCTATGACCTCGTCACCTTTCTCATTAAGCATCACTCTCGTGTGTTGTTGAACGATGCAGCAGAGGACATGTTCATTGCAACACTAGAAGATCGCTTTGCTGAGTTTCAACGGAAAATAAGCATGGATGGACTACTCCTTCTGTTGGAAGAAGAGGTCAACGCTTTGGAGCAAAGGTGGACCACCATCGAGCAGGAGGAGAAGCAAGAGCAACAACGTAACCAAAAGTTTACCTACCAGAAAGCCAGTCCCAATTGGAGCGTGGAAAGTGTTGGGCAGGAGCTGAAGGCTCTGCGCAAGGCCATTCAGGAAGAGGATGAGGCCGTGCTTGCCATGAAAAAGAAGATAGAAGTACAGCTCGAGGATTCCAAAGCCATCATTGACAAGATAGAACCTTCTTGGGACTTTGTGTAGAAAACATACACGACTACCACCTTTTTTTTAATGCGGAGTTTTCCGCTTTAAATCATTTGGCTTTCGTTACGCCACACACACGAAAACTCATTAACTTTGTTGATCAATTGCGCGGTGTTGTTATTGGAAGTTACACAACTATCACATTACCTTTTGGTGCCTTGCGCGCTGTTGTTATTGGAAGTTACACAAGGGCTCACTGAAGAATTTCCGCAAGATAAGCGATTGCGATGAATTAATCTTTGCCATTGTAATATAAAGGTGGTGGCTTTTGCGGTTTTTTTCAACACAACTCACGACACAAACATTACATTACTATCACAATTACCATGGGAAACTGCAGCATTTGTAAGGGCACCGGCAAATCCCAAGTAAGAGCTCTTCCGTTGCCCTTCTATGTTGCTTTCTAACAGATTTTTCTTCACGTCATGATGCTTGGCCCTTAGTGTGGCAAGTGCAACGGGTCCGGAAAATTTTCTGGCAAAAGCTGCTCGAACTGTAGCGGCTCTGGCCGTGGCAACAACAAGTACGCCCTTTACCTTCCCTTTTTGATTGGTTTCTCTGTCTCCGTTTTCTTTCATACAACGTTTTAGTAGTGTGTCTAAAACAACTCCTGCTGAATCAGGTGCGGCCATTGCAAGGGTACTGGAAGCAAGTAAAGTTTGCAGGGATGCGGTATTGCTGTCATGTTAAACTTCTTTACATCAACCACTATTTTTTAAGTGATGTGACTAGCTTATTTGGAGAGAGGAGTTGGAGCGAAAAGGAGGTGTGAATCCGAGAGCAAAGAGGGACGAGGGTATGCAGAGAGAGCGCCTGCTAAGCACTAAGAGAGCAGTTCAGGTTGGTGTTCGGTCAGGTTTTCTTTTGTGTTGCTAAAAAAGAATCTGGAGGAATCAAAACAGAGAATTGTTCTCAGTCGCCCTGTCGTACTTCCTTATAAACAGACGGAGCCGAGGGAGACGTGGTCGTCTTCCCATCAACGGAATGACGATATTGGAGAACACAAGCAACGCTCAGCGGTTAGTTTATTTTTTTTTTTATTCATCTTGTGCCTAGTATCAACAAAAATGGATGGGATGCAAACATGTCACGCCGCTTTCTTAGCAGCCTCCTGATTCCAGCAGGCAAAAAATAAATGAATTGTCAATGGCAGAACAACAAAACAAACACAAATAAATAAACGGTTCCATTTCAAAAGTAAGGGGATGTGGCCACCTGATATCAATTAGCGTAGATTCAAATGATTAAGGGCGGAGTATTCGCGCAGAAACTCTGTTGCTTTCCGTTGCTTTGCGTTACAGGCAGACGGAGAAACCAAAAAACGCACACTTTAGCAAAGGAGTACTTGGCGGCGGGGGCTGGTGCGTGAAAAAATGAGCGGCAACGGGGAGGAGGACGGCGCTCTGCACAAAAACGTTCCCGTTGGCTTTGCTTTCGACGACGAGGCAGAACACAACAAGGAAGAATGTCGACCACCACCGCAACAAACTGAAAAAATAGAGGAAGAAAAAGAAGAGGAACAGAGAGGAGGAATATTAGCACACAACTCTCCGCTGCTTCGGCCAAAGAAGCTAAAGAAATCCTCAAGCAGGAGGAGAAAGCAAAGCGTGCCGACACCTAAGCTCTCTCGAAGCTGCCCAACTTCTTCGTCTTCCTCCCCCTCCGCCTCCTCAGAACAACTTGGTAATGTCGACCTTGTGGAACCACCGCAACCAGATCAACAACAACAAAAGCAAGAAACGGAGTACACTTGGAACGAAAAGGAGGATGGCACGAAGGACGTTGTCGACACTCCGAAAAACAACGAAGAAAACAAAGCAACTCACGAAGAAAAAAAGGATGAAAAAGGCGGAACGATCACCCACCACAAAACAAAAGAGGAGGAGAAAGAAGAGAAGGAAGAACGAAAAGCGAAAGCGTTTGATCAACTTGCACGAAAACTTTTGAGAGAACTCACCTCCGGAAACTTGGAGCGGTTGGCGATCGAAGAGCAAGTGAAAGCCTTCCTGCTGGCACAAACGCTCTTACAGACCGACAAGAATGACTTGTGTCAGCTGTGGATGGAACGCTATAAAGGACTTTGCAAAGCTCAACGAAGCCTTGGCGCTTCTTTTTCGGCTTCTCTGTCTTCTTCCTCTTCCTCTGTTTCTTCGCTGGTACCAGGCGGCAGTACTTCGAGCAGCGAAGCGACAAGCACTGTCTTTGCTGGGCTTTTCTTCTTCCTCAAAACGTGGGGCGAGTGCTACTACGGTGGCCTCATCCCTTCTCAGGTTCGTTGTCCCTTCTCTCCTCTCTTCTACCCTCCTTTGTATCTTCAGCTGCACTCTCTTTGCTGTTGTGCTTCTGCTCTCATGCTTCATTCTTTCTCATCGACGGAGTTGTCATCTTTTTTGCTTTGGGTATAGAAAAAACAACTTAAGCAGTTCATTCGAAGCCAAATGGAAGCAAAGAAGCCAGAGCTAGACCCACAGTCGTTGAATCTTTTCAAACTGCTTCTCCTTCGCGCTGAACGCCGCCGCCGTCACCATCAACTACGACCAACATTTCAAACTCGACCTCGTTCAGCTTCTTCATCTTCCTCTTATTCGAAATTCAATGAAGATAGCTCTTCTGAAGAAGATGAAGACCACGACGACACCACCACTGAGGCATCATCCTGTTCGAATAGCACCAGCAGTTTTCCTTCAGTCTCTCCACGCCCGAATTCTGCGACCTCCTCTTCTACGTTTGCAACGGAAACTTCTTTTGAAGACGACAAAGAAGTGTCGTTACTAAGACTCTCTGCAACATTTGAAAGGGATGAACTGGTTTCCTCCTCAAAGACTTTCGACATTATTGGTTTCGGAGGCAGCAAAGCATCTCACAGAAAATCGTTCATGGATTGGCAAAGGCCCGACCTTAGCGTTGCTGAGCTCAGAAATATTCATTTTATCAACATCCCTTCTTTAGTTTTTGCCAAGTTTAGTCCTGCTCTCTCCCTCTCTTTTTTCCTCTTCTCTCCTTTCCTTCTCTTGCTCTCTCTCTCTCTCTCTCTCTCTCTCTCTCTCTCTCTCCCTCTTGGCTGATGAATCTGAACGTTGATGAAGAGGATTGCAAGCGTTGGACTTCAAGCTTTTCAAGCGTATAAAAGCAGAGGATTGGGTACAGTTGGGGTTGAGCAGCGAACAACCGCCATCAGTACGGAGGTTGACCCGTCAATTCAACAAACTTAGCTATTGGATAGTTAGCAAAATCGTTCGAACAAAGCAGCAAGATAATCGCGTCAAGGTAATGCTTTTCTTGTTATCTTTCGCTTTAAAGTAACTCATTTTCTTGATACTTTGTAATATAACAGATATTGACAAAAACACTTCGTGTGGCAAGAGAATGTCAAAAGCTACGAAACTGGAACAGTTTAATGGCTATCTTTGCTGGACTGAACCATCATGCAGTGAAGCGGTTGAGCAACACGTGGGAACAACTACCACCAGCTTACGTGAAGGAATGGGAATCTCTGGAAGAGTTACTTGGTCCAAAGGATAACTTCAAGAACTATCGTGAAGCCATTCGCTCCAGTTCTTCTGGATATATCCCTTATATTGGTTTCTTTCAATCTCTCTTCTTCGCTCTTCGCTCTTCTCTCTTCTCTATCGCTCTCTCTCTTTGCACCTTTTCTCCTTGCTGCTCTACTGACTACTTGACAAATAAATTAAAACAGGGATTGTGGCAAAAGACTTAATGTTTATGCACGAAGGAAACAAAAGGTATCTGGGCGATGGATCCATCAACATGGAACTTTTACAATTGCTGTATGAACGCTTGGACCCAATCTTCCAAGCTCAATGCTCTCTTTTCCCTACCTCTTCGTCCTATCCTTCAGTCGATGCTTATATTCGTTGCATTCAGCCTCTTTGGGATGAGGTTTCTTTCCTCTCTCACCCTCTCCTTGCTGGCTCTCTCTCTCTCTCTCATCTAACGCAATATTTTAACAGGATAAATTGTATGCGCTATCGTTGAAAGCACAACCAAGTTTGTGGCGAACACAGCCACGAACCAAAAAAGTTAAGGCTAACACCGACTCAGATGATGTCACCTCCTCTGAAAACTCTGTATCTGATACCGCTCCTCGCGATGGTATTTGTTATTCCCTGCGTTTGCGTTTTTTTTTTTTAAATATGCTTGCCTGAATTAACCTCTAACAATTTATACTTAAATCACAGAAGCTGCCATAACACCAAAGGAAGCAGAAGCGGAAGCAGAGGAAGAGGAAGAAGTTGATGATAAACCTGAAGACAAGGCTAACCAGAAAGATTCACCACCAGAACAAATTCCAAACCCAGAGAAAGATAATGAAGCAACGTAAGTAAATGTCTTCTTTAACACCTCTTTCCTAACACATCTTTCACTATCCAGAAAACAAAAAGAACGCAAGTGCAGAGCCATCATAGTATCACAAGAAAAATGCCAGCTTTTCATGGAGATAGAGGAAGAGGCTGAACGATGTTTTGGTCAACTTTGTCAACTTCCCAAAACTGGAGAACTAAGCCTCTTTGGACAACGTTTCCTTTTGCTAAATGCCAAAGCTTTGTCGGTGGGGTTTATAACATCTATTCGGCAACAAATATTGTTATTGCCGTTTAGGATTGGAGCAATGGAACAACCCAACGTTACATATGATTTACTATATGAACTAGGATTCTTGATGGGGCATTCGGAGTGCCAACTCTTTAGAAAGAATTGCAGTTACTCTCAGCCGCACCAAAAAGAAAAGCTTCTAGCAGCAGGTGATTATTTTTTTCACGTACTATTTTCGTTTGTTTGGTTACGACTTTTACTAATTGATTTTTCTCAAGGTTTGGTGGCAAGCGCATTCAAAGGCAACTGTTTGAGCGAGTTGGTTCACAAAGCACCACACCCAACCTCTGAGACCTTTCACCTCGAAATTAAAGCTCATTCCACATTCGAAGCCTCTTCGTGGCTCCATGATACCACAGAACAGCGGCCGGATAGGTTTCTACACCTCAACTCCTTTTGTTGAACAAATTGCAACTCTGCATGTTAGCACTTATACTCATTTTTCTTTCGGCTTTTGGTTTCTAAGGTGCGTGTGTATGATGCATTCAGGGCATTTAGGCGGATGGGCTGCAGCAAGTTATGACATGGATCTAGTATGTGTGGAAGTAGAATGTGTCTCTCAAGGTTTTTTTTAATCTTCAGTTCAACAAACTGTTTTTTTTATAAAAATGCTAACTTTGTTATTTTTTAAATTTAAAAGGAGCAAACCAATGTTCATTCTTGGTTTCTCATTCCTCCATGATAGAACACAAAGTTGGTCAGTACTGCTCTGAGCATGGGCTCAGCACCGAACAAAGGAACAAGATACACATTACTAGATGTGGCGATTGCAAGAAGAAGCTAACCAGTCCACCTGAGAAGCAACTCAAAGAAAAGAGATCCTCCTCTCGACGACTCTCTTTTCTCTTGACCAAATCAGGTTTCTTTCCTTGCTTCTCTTGTTCTTCTCCTCCTCATTTTTCTCCTTCGCAAACGTTGTGTCGCTAAAAGCGAGTTCTCAAAAGGAGCATCGCGACCATGGTCATCCACCGCGAATCTAACGGCGGCTATGAGTCAAAGCATGAGTTCATCAGCAACGCCAACAACAGTGGCAGGCTTAGCTCAGCTGGCACAGCTCAGTCGGCGTTTTTATTCCTTTCTCAGCTTGCAGCAAGACTTTGACCCATCTGAAGGCAGCATCACTCTCGCTGGCGAGAGATACACATTATTGCTTGCTCAGAGTCTCACCGCTGAGCTCAGCAATTTGTTGAGTTCAGTTGTGCCGTCGGAGCCAAATACAAACGGTGTGGAATCTCAACTCAAGCGACCTATTATACCGTCTTTGGCTGCTCATCTCATGTACAACCTTGGTAGAGCACTTGGTAAAGCTGATATTTGCCTTTCATCCCATGCCAACCTCCACAAGTGAGCGCTCGTTCTCCTTCATTTTTATTCCTCCCCTTCTTGTTTTTTCCATTGCATTCAGTATTAACCTTTCTTATTACGCTGCATGCATACAGAGCAGCATTAGTGCAAAAAGTGATGAGTTTACAGACAGTCGCAGGTCATCTAGGATGGGGCAAGCTCGACGTGGACCTACAAGCATCCGTCTTGGAGCCGGAGAGCAAGTCCAAGGTCCCTTTTCTGGTAAAATTTCAGCTTAAACGGAGCGTTGAAGCCGAGTCCTATCGTCATTACTTTGGAACGGACGGAAAAGAGGAACACGGGCCACATCGCCCTATTGCTGCTGAACTGCGGCATCAGGTGGCTCCCCTCTGTGTTGTCTGTGCTGGTAACTCCCTTTTTTTACTTTCGCATTTACCTTAGCTTGTTTCAGCTTCGCTGACCGTCCTCTCTCTCTCTCTCTCTCTCTCTCTCTCTCTCATTCCGCTTTCTCTCTTTCTCTTTCTTTCTTTCGCTCTTTCGCTCTCTCTTACTCTCTTCTCCTCTCTCTCCCTTATCCCCTTTCTATCCTACCTTCTATTTCTCTTGTAGGTTATGCAAGCGGCTATTTACAAAAGTGTTTTAGAGAAGTAGCCACAGCAAAGGTTGGCGTTGTAGAGATAGCATGTGGAGCGTTAGGACAAGACAGCAGTAGTGGTTGTTGCGAATTCGTTGCAGGACCTGCAGGTAATCTTCGCTCTATTGTAGAAGAACACCTTCGCAAGAATAGTGGTGGAAGTGCAACGACACCGCTTGAAAACCTTCGCTTCACATTGCCGCTTGGTGCCTCCGCCCTCAAAAAGAGAAAAAGTTGGAAGTGAAGCAAAAACACCAAGCGCGTTAAATGTTAAATAAACAAGAAAGCACAAACCAACGGCGTTCAGTCAAACATTATGTTGCTTCTCAGTTTTGGTTGCCATGAAGAACGTTCAACATAAATAAATAACATAAAAGTGCTCAGATAAGTGCTGGTAAAGCCAATTTCTCCTCTTGCAACCTCTCCTCTCGCTCTCTCTTTAACACAAAGAGTTGCGCAATGGAAGTCTTACCTCACATATACCGTTATGGGTTATATTGTGGGACTTTTATGTTCAATTCTTCAGCCAACATTTGCATCGCCAGGTCACTCTGAGCAAATATACGCAAAGTGGCAAACTGATCAAAAGGTGTCCGTTGAAGGTTAACAATCACCAACGTGCCGCCATTCGCTTGGTAAACAACTTCTGGTAAATAACAAGCAGAGGGAACTTTCAAGGAGGTACCTACATTTACAAAATAATTGGAACGTTAAGATCAAATATGGCTTGGCAAACAAGCAATACAAACCGAGTACCAAGGCCAAAGTGGCTTGATTAGAATGGAACCTTGCTTCATCCCATTCCTCGATCTTTGTACCTTCCCCAAAGTTTATAATGTTGTCTACTAATTCGCCTCTACAATCTTCATCATCACACATGTTTCCTATTGACCCGAATGGAATACTAACATTAGGATGTTGTGCTAACAACACGCAATATATTGAAAGTTAACCTGTTGTATGGTCCAGACTCATTCCACCAACATCTTCCTCTCGTTCATAAACTGCTCCACAATCGGGACAATACTATTAAATAAACAACAGTCAGCTTTCTAATGACACCAACCACATAATAAAAGGTGAAGCTAAACGTTACCTCTATGAAACAGTTGCCATGAACCTCGGTTAAGTTTTGTCCACGTTTTAAGCCAGATTTACAATGTAGACCATCCAGGTTTGTTGAAATAACATGCTTCACCAATCCTAAACGAGCATAACCTTCGTGAGAGAGAGAGAGAGAGAGAGAGAGAGGAGATTTCAAACCTTCATCCACAAGTTTAACTAGGCTCATATGTGTAGGCGTTGGCACAACCTCCATTAAATTTAGCGACTTCTTTTCACCTACTTCTCCTCTATCTCTTTGTGTCCAACAACCTTGGGGACCTCGATAGTCTGGGATGTTGGCAGAAGTGGAAACGCCAGCACCGGTGTAGGCCACCGTGTACTTGCTTTCCTTGATGAGCTTTGCAAGTTGCGCTATCTTTTCTTTGAGCACTTCGGGCGCGTCAAACAGCTCTTCTATCTCTTCTTCACTCCCATGACCACGCCGCAAGCTGGCATCCTTTGTGTTCAAAAAGCGAACGAAAGAACCAAAAGGGTTAGTTTTCCCAAGGGAGTATTTCATTCATCTACAGCTACACTTACCTCTGGATTGGCTGGTAAAGCTTGCTCTAACAGAGAAGAATCCATTGTGTTAAGGATGATGGAGGAATAGTCACTTGGCGTTACGTCACGTTCCGCTTGGCCTGAACACAGCTCTGCTATGAGGCGGAGGCGGTCCCTAGCGGACACACATCTCGCCGACTTCAACTCTCCCGAAAAGAAACTGCCGTCTTCCTTCCTCCGCACGATCTGCTGCAGTGTTATCTATCCATGGAGAGAAGGAAAACAAACGTTTGAGATAAAAGCATGAATAAACACTGATCAAACCGAACCGCACAAGACAACAACTACAGGAAAGTGTCTACTTACATCCCAATCGCCATCGGGAATAGGGAAGCGCTTGGTGGCAGAGGCCACAGCGACCACCGCCTTGGTTGAAGCGCACGCCATTATCATTGCGTTCTTGTGAGCTCCTACATAGACAAATATAAAATAAGCAGGAGTCAGAGGGAGTGGAGAGAGAGGTAGCGAGAGAGAGAGAGAGAGAGAGAGAGAGAGAGAGAGAGAGTCAACAAACCAGGCCATTCGTCAGGAAGTTCCAAGCGAGTGCGCCCACAGTCATCGACAGCGATGATCGGCACAAGCAAACCCTTCAACGAAACAAAAGTTTGCTCGCAGCCGATCACTTCCAGCAGCAACGCTTCTTCCAGGGCAGACTCGGTCCCTGAAGCCCCCACGAAATAGAACTCGCAGTCGTAGCAGTTTTGCACAACAACTTTCTTCAGACTGTTTGACGGGGCAGCAGAGGGCAGCAAAACTTTGAGGGAAGCCTCGCGGCAGTCCTTCAGATGCACTTCTGTCGGTGGCTCTTTGTCGGACACGAAAAGATCAACCTCGGCCTCTTGGTCCTCCCTGACGGTAACCGTGGCGATGTTCGGCCTCAGCCATTGTACTCTGATACCACTTTCCTCCATGTTGCTCCTCGTCTTCTTTCTTTGTCTTGTTGTTGCTTTGTTATCTCTGTGAAGCTATTCTTCTTCTTCTCCTTGTTGTTGTTGTTGTTGTTGTGGTTTAATGGGAAGGGACTTCAGCCGTCCGGTCCCTTTTTATTTTTCTGTTAAGTTAGCATCCCTTGTGGGTTTCTGAGAAGACTGCTTTCGTTGCCAGAAGAACACACAGCCCACGAAACATAGCAGAAACTGTTTGTTGGGAGCCTGAAGCGCCCGAAGCGGTCCACCGCTCGAGGCTGAGGGTGCCACGCATGCGATGGAGGAGGGGAGAAGAGATAATAGGCAGGACAGGGCTGACATTAATTCTCTTCTTTTTCTTTCTCCTTCTCCTCCTCCTGTTCGCCTTGTTCTCTTCTTTCCATGTTTGTCGTTGCTTCTTCTTCTTCGCTTTCTTCGGGTAAAAGTCTCTGTTGTTGCTGTTCGGTGGTTCGTTGTTTCTTCGAAGTAAGAGAAGTCGAGAAGAAAGATCCCTTTGAGGTGGGATGTTCTCGTTTTGTCTTGTTGCTGCTGCTGCTGCTGCTGCTGCTGCTGCTGCTGCTGCTGCTGCTGCTGCTGCTGCTGCTGCTGCTGCTGCTTCCACTCCCACTGGCCTTGAAAGGAGTGTTAAAAGTGGCAAAGAGCTGCTTCACTTTGCGTTCGCCAAGGCCAGGACATAAGGACAGTTCCTCCATGGAAGAGTTGATTATGTTCTTCAACGATCCAAATGTGGTTGATAGCGTTAACACGTCCGTTTTGTTGATACCCCTTATATTGGTCAAACAATCAGTCAGCTGGGAAAAGTGATCATCCTCCACTCGTTCCTATTCAAAGATCAAGACCTCTTTAGCAAAGAAAACTAAAGAGCAAAAGCACAAAAAAATAAAGAGGATGAAAAACCTGAATGAGTTTTGCGGGCTTATGTTCGTAAGCCTTGAAGGTTTCCAAGTAACGAGCGACTTCACGGTGACTCCATGCCAGAATGAGAGTGAAGCCTTGCAGTATGGCAAGTTGTGCAAGCTCCGCTAGAGGGGCTTGCGTGCTGCCGGCAATATCCACTTGCACCAACAGCACGCTGCACGCAAAGCTGCCTCGTATTTGTGCCATCCTTTGCCCTATGTACGTTGGGTGTAACAAGTGATACTTCATACTATGGTTTGTTAGAAAGGTTGGGGTGTGTTCGAGAGGAGAGAGAGAGAGAGAGAGAGAGAGAGGGGGGGGGGAGGGAGAGAGAAGAGAGAGAGAAGAGAGAGAGAGAGAGTGAGAGAGAGATGGCTAGGCGGGAAGGAAGGAACCTGAGATAAAGAGCGCAGCTTTCCGCTCCAAGCACGTAGTCTGGCCGTATATGCCCTGAATACTCCCAACTTACATTCGAAAGATACTACGCGGTAGTGACCCCAACCAATCAGCAAAAATGAGAGAGAAAGAGAGAAAGTAGAGAGAGAGAGAGAGAGAGAGAGAGAGAAGCCAAAGAGAGAACGGACGGAACCTTAAGAACGCGGTTGCCTTTTTGGCAGTTATTTACAAGGAGGCGACGTGGTGAAGCTCTACCGGTCGGAGTAGCAGCAGCACGGGGTGACCTGTTGGCAGCAGCTGAAGAAGAGGAAGAAGCATAGGGAGAACTAGCAGAGGAGGTGATAGCAGAAATGGTAGTTGTGGCAGCGTTGGCAAGGATGGTGGTCATCAGTTGAGGCGAGCTGAGTGAATAAGGGTCCCTTGCAATCATGCTAGACGCGGTTGTGAACGATCTCTGTTCCAACGTTGATGTGGCGGTGGTGGAAGTAGCTGCGGAAGAAGAAGGCGGAGGAGCAGGGGCAGTGCGACTAAAGTAAGGAGAAGTGGCTCCGGCTGCTGCTGCTGGCTCTCCTTCACTCGTGGAGGCATTGGTGGTGGCTGTGCTTGGGGAGGGCTTTCGCCGCCGAAAGAAGGAGAGCGCCGCAGCGGCCCCTGTGGGAGGGTTGGAGGCGGCTGCTTGGCGTTGCCGCTTCAGCTCTTCCAGTTCCTTGGCGCTCGGGATGAAGAACGGAGACGAGGCCGCCGCTCCCCCACTCCCCTCCCCCTCTCCATGTCTGCCTTCCATCTTATTCTTTTTTCTTGGAATAATTTTCTCAATTTTTATTTTGATTTCTCATTGGCGTTTTGAATCCTTGTCGGCATTAAATTATGTCGGCATTTATTAGCATTACTGAAATTTTTCTTAGAAATAAAATATTTTATTTAGGGTGAGGAAAAGTTAGTCCCAACGAGAGAGGGAGAGGAAGAGGCAACAAGGTCGGATTTTGACCTTTTGGGCGTTACGAAAACAAACAAATGAGCTCTAAGAATTGGGAAAAGCTTACCGTTGCCCAGCTGAAGGAGGAGCTGAAGGAACTTGGGCTGAGCACGCTTGGACGCAAGGCGGAGCTCATAGACCGTTTGCTGAGCGAGAGTAACGGCAAGAAAAAGTACAAGAAAGAAAAAGACGAGGAAGAGGAAGAGGAGGTAGAAGAGGAAGAAGAAGAGGAAGAGGAAGAAGAGACTAAGCCCAAAAGAAAGAGCCCAAGAAAAGCCGCTGCCAAAGGTAAAGGCAAACAGAAGGAAACAGCCGCTACCAATAACAAGCGAAAGCGCGGCGCAAAGGCCGAGAAAGGAGAGTCGGAAGCCTCAAAAAAGACGAAACCAAACGCTGGCTCGGTATGTTCATCTGTTTTTTCTTTTTTTTTTTTTCTTCGTCTTTATTTTATAAAACCAAAAGGAAGCTGTGTGGGAGCCTAACCCCGAGGCTCCTGTTCCTCCTATCACTGATGACGACTCGTACGATTCCCTCTCCTCTCCTTTTCTGTTCACTTGTCTTTCTTCCTTCTTCTTTCCTTTGCTTACTTTTCCTTATCACTGATTCTGGCTGCAGCAAGTACATGAAAATAATATCTTGGAACGTTGATGGAATGGCTGCTTTCCTCAAGGTTTGTTTCCTTATCTTTTCTCTCTTTTTTTAAACTTTCTCTCTTCCTTATCTTATATGATTTTTTGTTGTTTAACCCAAACAGAAACAAACTTTGGAGCGTTACGTGCGACTGGAAGACCCTGATGTAATATGTTTCCAGGAGACGAAGTACCAGGATGGCAACAAGCCAAAGCCAGGCCTTCTTGGTGCTAAGTACCCGCACGAGTGGTGGAGCTGTTCCACTGCCAAGCTTGGCTATGCAGGCACTGCGTACGCAATCCTTCCTCTCATGCTTTTCTTCTTGCTCCTACTTCTTCTTCTGCTTATTTCGTTCCTTCTCAACTAACTAAAAAATGGTTTACCGTGCTGTTTAGAGTATTTGCCAAAACGGCCCCTCTGAAAGTAACTTTTGGCATTGGTGTGGATGAACACGACCAGGAAGGAAGAACCATCACCTTGGAGTACCCTAGTTTCTATCTGGTCAACACCTACGTCCCTAACTCTGGTGCCAAGTTGGAACGGTATCTCTATTCCCCTTTCTCTTTGTTTCTTCTTCATTTGTTCAATAACTGACTCAACCAAATGGCAGCCTTGAATATCGTCAACAGTGGAACAAGGACCTGTTGAAGTACTTTAAAAAGCTAGAAGCAACCAAACCAGTAGTCTGGTGTGGTGATTTAAATGTACATATTCTTCTTTTTTTCTTTTTTTGCGTTTGTCGATTCTTATCTTAGGCTTGTTATGAAGGTGGCTCATCAAGAAATCGATATCCACAATCCAAAAGGCAACGTTAGTATTCCTTCTTTGCTCTTTTCTCATTTGCTCTGCCAGTTGTCTTTGCCTGAAAGCAGCAACTAACAAAACCAACAGAAAAAAACGGCAGGATTCACCAACGAGGAAAGAACTGACTTCGGAGCATTGTTAGAGGAAGGCTTTGTGGACACGTGGCGCCATCTCCATCCAGAGGAGGTGCAGTACTCCTATTGGGGATACAGGTTCAACTGCAGGTCCAAGAACAAAGGCTGGCGTTTGGATTACTTTGTCGTCTCCAAGACTTTCCTTCCAGCTGTGAAGGCTTCTTTCATTCGCAGTGAAGCGCTCGGCTCTGACCATTGTCCCATCGGCATCCTGCTAGATCTTCCCTCTGGCGATGCTTCATCCTCTTCCTCCTCATCTTCTTCCTCTTCCTCTTCCTCTTCCTCTTCCTCTTCCTCTTCCTCTTCCTCTTCCTCTTCCTCTTCCTCTT
Source organism: Balamuthia mandrillaris (assembly GCA_031835245.1). Classification (NCBI taxonomy): domain Eukaryota; phylum Discosea; order Longamoebia; family Balamuthiidae; genus Balamuthia; species Balamuthia mandrillaris. The sequence goes on along the minus strand of JAVKOQ010000055.1, from coordinate 193,042 downwards.
CCTCGTAAGCTTTCTAGTGCCGTACAAAAAAAAGTCGACAAAATTAATAATAAATGGATGAGGGGTCGTAAATAACTTTCCCGCCAAAATGAGCAACCAAAGCAAAGAAGAAAGTTGGGAAAGCGAATAGGCAAACAAAAACCAGTGAAAGGAAAGGAAGTAGCAGTGGAGCAGGAGGTACGCACCACAAACAAGCCTGGGCCAAAATATGTACTGCGCGGAGGATCTGAAGCAAGGCATGAAGTTCTTTTATGGTGAGTGGCGCCGTCCGTTCCTTTTTTTTTTTGAAACGAGAAAGAAGCAATCCCTTCTTAACCTAATGGTGGCATGTATTTATTGACAATAACGTATCCAGAGAACTTGTACCCTGCCAATGAATTGTATCAATGGTGGAGCTATGGAGAAGGTTTTGTTTGTCTTCCTTCTTTCATTTTTTTCGCCACTCTTTGCTTCTTCTTAGTTTGTCTTATGTGGAAAATGGCAGTGCAAAAGGACACGTTCATGAAACGAGAATTTTCCTTTGAGATAGACATACCGGGCGGCGGCACCACCTACAAGCGCTACCTCTGCTACGAAAACACAGAACAGTTTAAGAACGACCTCGCCAAAGAAGTTCCAAGAAAAATAGACGTTGGAGCTATCTACTCCGCTCCTGTACTTATTCTTCTCCCTCCACGCTTTCTTCTCCTCTTACTCACTTCTTTTCTTCTCCTTTCGGCAACCAACTTGTGTACTGATTTGATGGTCAGCCACAAAGAAAACTCGGGATGGACAGCAAGGCGTTTGTGCCAGTGGAGAAAGAGCTCGTCTTTGATATAGATATAACGGACTACGACGATGTTCGCTCCTGCTGCAGCGGCACGGACATTTGCGGCAGCTGCTGGCCTCTCATGGCAGCCGCCATCAAGGTCATGGATCGCGTTCTCCGAGAGGACTTTGGCTTTCGTTGCATTCTTTGGGTTTACAGCGGTCGCAGAGGTGTTCACTGCTGGGTGTGTGACGCGAGGGCCAGGCAGCTCAACCAGAGCGGGAGGACCGCTGTGGCGGAGTATATTGCTGTGGCCACGCAGAACAAACGAAGCGAGGGAGTGTCATTTGTTTCGTTGCCCAAAGATTTGCATCCATCCTTAAAGTTCGTGTGTCTTTCTTTATTTCTTGTGATATCTTTTTGTTGTTGTTGTTGTTGTTGTTCTTCTTCTTCTTCTTCTTCTTCTTCTTCTTCTTCTTCTTTTGTTGTTGTTGATCTTCTTCTTCTCTTCAAGTTCTTTCTCCTTTGGTTACCATATAAACTAATCTCCATTCTTTTTGGTATGCTAACGAAAACAGGCAATCCTATGACGAAGTTCTTTATCCAACATTCGTGAACAGTGTTATTCCGCAACAACATCTGCTTGATGACGAAGCTCACTGGAGCAAGATCCTTCAACCGCTACCTCATATCCTTTCACTTCATTTTTTTCACCTTTTCTTGTTTATTTTCCTGTTTTCATCCTTTACTTAGTACTTTACAAGATATAGCGGAAAAGATATCGGAGCATTGGAAAAAGCATGATGCAACACCCGAAGAGCGATGGCAGGAGCTTGTACCTATCATTCAGCAAGCGATCGTACGTTCATCCTTCTGTCTGTCATCTTTCTTCTTTCTTCTCTCCATTTTCTGTTGACAATCCTTCTAAACAAAAACGAAGGCCAAGAAAGAAATCCCTTATGGAGATCCCATACAAGACATTGTGTTCACGTACACATACCCTCGTTTGGATATCCAAGTCAGCATTCACATGAACCATCTTCTCAAGTCCCCTTTTTGCGTCCACCCTGGCACTCGTACGCGACTTCCTGTGTTGAAAGAGGGAGTGTGACAGAGAGAGAGAGAGAGAGAGAGAGAGAGAGAGAGCGCACGCGCGCTTTGATTGGACGTATGATATGCTAATGCTTTTTGCCTTTCCTTTTTGTTCTTTTTCAACTCTGGTATAGAGAGGGTATGTGTGCCCATTGATGCTAGAATCTGTGACCAATTTGATCCACTGGCAGTGCCCACCGTCCGGCAACTGGAAAACGAACTGAACCAGTATGATGCCCAACACGCCAACGATTCTCAACAACCTACCAAACGTACGTTTTTTTTTTCCTTCGTTGTTGTCTCTCTCCCTTCTCTTCTCTCTTCTCTTCTCTCTTCTCTCTTCTCACTTCTCTCTCTTTCTTATTGGCATTGTCTGTTTGTTGATTGAAAAAAAAACAGGACCACTTTATAAAAAGACATCTCTTGCAAACTATGTAAAGTTGCTGCAATCCTTTTTGTTGGAGCCGCTCTACCAAGAAATCCGGCTGCAGAAGCGAACTCAAATGGAAGAGCGTAACACTTTGGACTTTTAACAACAAACAATAGCTCGTTCTATGTTACCGTATTAACAATGAACTTGGTTAAAGCGGTGGGCTACTTGAAATGCAGCTTTGTTCGTTAACTAAATAACATATTTTTTAAAAAAATAGACTCAAAATATCTTGGTTTAAAGTGGTTCGTTCGTTATGTCATCATCAGCATCAGCGGTGGAAGCAACAGTGGTTGTGGAGGAGCCGCTCAGTAGTCCACTCCACTCCTCGCTGAGCTGCCATAAACTAGAAGTTTGGTCTTTATCATCCACTATAGGGCTAGGCGTCTGTATGGAATAACATGGTGAGGGATTATGCAAGGAGCAAAATGAATGGAAGAGAGAGAGAGAGAGAGAGAGAGAGAGAGAGAAGGAAATCGTAGACGTACTCCTTCGGCACATTTCTCGCAGTAGGTACCAGAGGGTAGTTTCAAGGCTTCCTCAGAGATAGCACAATAAAGCAAGGTGGTAACGGCCCGTTCCTCGCTCGTCATCACCTTTTTCATCATCCACGCCAATGGACCTGGTAGATTCCGCCAAAGACCTGTATGAACAGAAGGTTAGAAGTCTAAAAAACACAGCGAAACTTTCTTTTTTTGCAGGAGAGAGAGAGAGAGAGAGAGAGAAGGGATACCAGAGGCGATAACGCCGGGATCAGCGGTAAACACGGTGATGGGTCGTCCTCTTAGTCGCTTACTCAGTTCTCTGGTAAACATGGCATTGGCTAATTTGCTTTTCTCATACGCAGCTTTGTTGTATTAACAAGAAAACGAGTTAATAGAATGAAGAAGCCAGTTCCAACTCCAGCAGAACAAGGAACATACCAAGAAGACCACGAGGCCCATTGGCGCATGGCTCTCTAGCTACGGTGGACCAGTTAACCGGACCTGTCACGTTCATGTGCACTTTGCAGCTTACGTTGATTATGCGGGCGGATCCGCCTCCTTGTTCTAAGCTTTCCAACAGTAGATTGGTCAACAGAAAGTGGCTTTTTTTTTTTTTTTTTGCTCCTCTAGTTAAAAACTGGTCGCGCTTACAAAAATAACCAGAGAACAAATAAATAAAGAGCAACGTACCCAAGGTAGTTAGATGCCAAATGAAGTTCGAAGCCATCTTCGGATAGTCCGCGAATGCCCAACATGGCTGCGTTGTTGATGAGAAGATGCAATGGCAAGTCCTTGGCTTTGAATGCCTCCACGAATGAACGAACCGAGGCCAATGAAGAAAGGTCGAGCTGCATTGCCTCCACGTTTGTGTTTTTTGTTTCTACAGAAAGAACAAAAGAAGTGAACACAAACCAATAACGAATCGATAGAAATACGGCAAAGTACCTTTTTGTATTTGTTCTATGATAGACGAAGCTGATTCCGGTGATCGTATGGCTGTTCAGAGCAAAGAACGAAGAACAGCCACGGAAACAATAAGAAGAGAAGAATGAGTTATGCAACAGAACAAGAGAGAGAGAGAGAGAGAACGAACCAAGGATAACGCGAGCCTTAAGAGTAGCTAAGACTTTAGCCGCTGCCAAACCAAGGCCGCTAGCGCCACCTGTAATGATCACCACTTTCTCGTGGAGGTCATATGCCTCCAAGAAAAGCTTTGTATAGAAAGAATCCCAAAAGTTGACACCAGCAGAAGGGACGTCACCCTCTGCTGACGCCTCTGCTTCGCTGCCGCTTCCTCTTCTCTTTCGTTGTTGGATCTGTTGTTGTTGCTGCTGTTCTTTGCTCAGGCTCAACAGCTCTCTCAGATACTCTTCCAGCTCCAACTTACGGAGCTCGATCAGAGTGGGGTCCATCTTGGGTGTCAGCAACGACTTTGAAGGAAATACTGGCACCTTTGCTGTTGGAAACGCTGCTTTCAACTGGTGCACGATTACTAACGTGATGAGAGAACAGAGAGAGAGAGAGAGAGAGAGGAGGAGGGAAAGAAGATCGTACGGCGTCATGAAATGCCACAAACTCGCTGAAGCGCTTCGACACCACGATTGGCTTCTTGGAAGCTAAAGTGTACAAGGCCACATCATAGACCTGTTTGTCACACACCAACTGTAACTACACGGAGACAGGAAACGCAGAAGGAGATGGAGAAGAGCGAGGAGAGGAAATCGTACAGTGTAAGAGAGAGCGTCCCATGGCTGTTTAACGTTGCGGGCGTCCAAAAGGACAATGTCATAGACAGTGCTGGTGGACACTCCCTCTGGTGCTTCCCATTCTTCTGCTTCACCTTCTTCTAGTAGTAATTCTTGAGGTTCTTGTTCCTCCACATCTACTTTTTCCTTTCCTTTGCTTTTTCGTTGATCAGTGTTGCTGGAAGAAGAAGAAGAAGAAGAGGAAGAAGAAGAAAGAGTGGAAGCAAAAGGTTGTTCAGAAAGGATGGAACGTTGAGCGACGGTGGTAACATCGCCGTTGCGCTCTGGTTCACTTGTGGGAGGAGGCTCCTCGCTGAGCGGCTCGAGCAGGGCCAATGGCCCACCGTCTTCACACTCCTCTCTTTCCATGCTCTATTGTCTGATGTGCGTGCGGGTGGTTCTCTCTCTCTCTCTCCCTCTCCCTCTCTCTCTCTCTCGTGGGTGTTTGTTTCCAACAAAAACTACAGCAACCACTTTTTCCTTTTTCTTTTCCTTCTTTCCGTATCACGTATTATTACCTTTTCCGTAATTCTCGTCGACGAATTCCATGGGATGAGAATTCCGCCATTCACCTGGCATACAACGGCGCATATTCCAAGCTGCGCCACATTGGTCGACATAATCTTTTGATTGGCGGAAGAGGTCTCCAACATCTTCTGCAGAATTTCCTCAATATTTATTTTTTTTTGCTCTCTTTTTTTCTTATCTGTTCTTTTCCTTGCTTGAGTTACGACGACGAACCAGAACTCACTACTGCTGCTGCTCTTGTAGCACGCCCACCCGACCATGAAGATCTCAGTGTTGACCAACCTCTACTGCATCAAGCTCCCGAGATGGACCGCTTCCATGCACTTCCTCAACCGTAAAGCCTTTATGATTGCGCTCGTCTTCACCACCTTTTACTTTTCCTCCCTCGTTGGCTCCTCCTCTGCCGCGGCTCCCGCTTCCTCCGCTGCTGCTGGTGGTGGCAGAAGGGGGTTAGCGGCCGCCGCGGGCATCACTGCCGGCAATTTCACTCAGCCGGTGGATCACTTTGATCTCCAAAACGGCGCGTCTTTCCACCAGCGCTTCTGGCTACAGAAGAGCTGGTGGAAAGACCAATCCAACGGGATCGTTCTGCGTACCGTCCTGCTACTTTTTTTTCCTTCTTTCTCTCTCTCTCTTTCTCCCCCTCTCTCGTTGTGTTTACTTTTCGATCACTCTCTCACTGACTCCTGCTACACGCTTTATGATTGGGCAATAACAAACCACAGTCTACATCAACTCTTTTATATGGCAGCCTGATGGTGACCTGACCACCTCTGCTGTGGCGGAGTGGGCCAAAGAGTTGGGTACCGTATTGCCTCCCCCAACAAATGCTCTTTCTTTGTTGCGCTTCTGGACCGGTTAACTTACAATCATAACGTATTTTTTATTTTTGAAAACATGGCTTAAATGAATAGGGGCTATGTTGATCGAAATAGAGCCTCGTTATTCTGGGCAGAGCTATCCCGTGCGCGACGTTACCTCTACCAATATTCGTTTCTCTACCATAGAGCAAAAGTACTATCTTCGTTGTGTCTTCTCCCTCCCTCCTATTCTCGTTTTCAGTGTTCCTCGCTCTTCTTCTTCTACTCCACTCTGTTTGGCACTGCTGCTCTCTCTTCCTTTCTTCCTTGCTTTGCTCTCTATTCTCTGCTAAGTTAATATGAATGCACAAATTTACAGCATCGCAGACTACAGCGATTTTATTGCGAATATGACCAAAACCCTGCAGTTGAATGACGTACTTTATCTCTGCTACTCTTCTCCTTGTAGCTACTCTTTGTGCTTACATTATCTCAATAGCCTCGTTGGATTATTGTTGCCGATCTATTCAATGGTGCCTACGCCACGTGGTTGAGGTAAACATACTAGCATCCCCCTCCCCTCTTTATCTGTATTCCACCCCTTTTTTTAAAAAAAAAAAAACCAATTTGTGCTAAACGAACATTTGCTTTTCTACAGAGCCAAAAATCCACAACTGGTATTTGGAAGTGTCGCCACTTCGCCCTACATGCTCGCCACCCTTGAAGATATTGGCTACGACTCTGCCTACCAAGCCTGGTTAGGTTAGAGCCTCTGTCGCCACTCTCTCTCTCTCTCTCTCTCTCTCTCTCTCTGTTTTTCTCTTTGCTAAGGTCTTATGTACACACAGGCGAGGCTTGCAGTTCCGTTGTACACGACGCGGTCTATAACCTGTCGAGGGCTTGGAGTTCGATAAATACAACTGACTTTCAGGTTTGTCAAACTCTTTGAATACTAGTTTTTAAAACGGTCATATTGATATATGGTTTATTACATGCAGCATCAAATGGGTTGCAAGCAACTCCTTCCTAACGAAGAGGAGTTCTTTTACGTGTTGAACAGCATTTTCACTAGCTACTATTCATCCGCCAAAGACCTGGTACTCTTCTGTCCAATTCTATTTTCTCTTCTCTCACTCTAGGGACGACAGCCTCTTTGTTGCTTACGGTTTTACTCCGTTTTTAGATTTGTGCCAATTTGACAGCCAAAGTGAATGCAAATACTTCAGACAAACTGGCCAACTTTGCCAAATTGTTGAAAGAACTTCGTGGCGATTCATCAGTACTTTTTGTCATCCCAGCTTGTTTTTTTAAAACTTCACCCTACTGCTAAATGGTTAATCCTATCTTTTGTGGTACCATTAACAGCTTGATTGCATCGATTTTGATATTGCATTGGACACCAACACAACAATTCCCAGTATATTTTCTGGCTACCGTCCTACCTACTACCTGAAGTGTGCTCAGCTTGGACAGTTTCAGGTATTATCTGTCTGTCAGCTCTTCTGTACAAACAGCAGTAAAATTAACACCGTTTCTCTTTCTTTCTCCCGTAAAGACCCCTAAAGGCAATACTTCATTGATCCCACCACAATTGACGTTGACTTGGTATCTACAGACATGCAAGAAATTGTTCAGCGACGTCCACATTCCTGATCAACCGCAAATCGATGTTGTCAATGCTCTCTACGGGTTTGTTCTCTCTCTCTCTCTCTCTCAGCTAATCCAGTTCCTTAACACTTGTATTCTTTTCCTAAACAAAGAGGGGAGAATCCAGAAGGTTGCAACATGATATTTGTAACTTCCAAAAACGATCTCGCTCAGCAGTTGGTGCCAGACGCCAAGTTTGTACGCGATAAGTCTGACACGAACAGATTCTTGGAAATCAGCTGTGAGAATCCAACTATCACCTATTCCTGGTTGGACACCTCCGTTCACGAAAACTGCCTCAAGGATGTTAGAAATCAGGTTTGTGCAACTTTAAAAGCAAATTCACGTTCTAGATTGTTGCTCCTGTTCATTCTTATCACTTACCTTCCCCCAATCCATACTGAAGATATTAAGCACGCTCAAGTCATGGAAGTCGCAAAATTCGGACTGCACCAAGACCATTCACAAAGGCGGTGACAGCAACAAATCAGGTAAAGCAAAGCAGCACAACATCTCGTCTCTCTTTCTCTCTCTTCTCCTTTCTCTCTCCTCTGTCCTCTTCCTTTTCTTTTTGTGTATTGCTAACTGTGTCTGTGTCCTCCCTTTTGTTGTTTCAAACGAAAAGTCCTTGTGGGATTCCTAACTGGCACGTTTGGCATTATATTTGGGGTGTTGTTGGGTGGCGCTATCGTCCTCTTCATAACCTACCATTTCTACGGCAAGTGGAAGCGCTCCGGTTGGGAAAAGCTTGGCTAAAACCCAACCAACACCGGCAGTTGCCCTGAAACGTAGATACTGCCGCACCACAAATAAAGCATTCTTAGCTTTTTTTCATCATCATCACCGCTCCTTTTTATCACTCCGACGGTCTCTCTGCACGACCTCTTGTTGTTGCTCTCTTCTTGGCACGCCACAAGTATGGTCGCTAAGCAACTTGTAGCCCCAAAAGATAATCTTCTTTTGCGGACTTGACCTTATATGAGATAACGATCTATGAGGATCTGGCATAATTGCACAATAAAGGACATGCCCACCGATTATGGTTTAAGGTTGGTTCCGAAAATCCAACTCCGAAAACTGTTTGATTTTTGATTGGCCGACGGTCTGGAAACTTGGCAAAAAAAAGAGCGTAACCGTCTGTAACGGTGTTTTTTGCCAATTTTTTTGGAGCTAAAGCACACATTCCATATTTTGGGTTTGAGCGGGCAAAAAATAAAGAAAAAAAGGAAGGAAGCGAAATCCTGTTTTGTTTTTGGGAGGGTTTTCTTTTTTTTATTATAACCAACGTGTGTGGCGGGAATGGTTTGCTTCTTCTAAAAGCATTTTACTTTTTTTTTTCCTCCCCACAAGAAGAAGAAACCTCTTCGCGCCGAGACACTTTGACTGCTGAAAGTTGTTTACATAGAGAGTTTACATACTGTTAGCTTTGTTCAAACACACAAACAAAAAAAGAAACTTTCTTAAGAAGACTTTAGTCAGTGTCGTCGCTACGATAAGATTTTTTTTTTACGTTCAACCACACAAAAACCATACAAACAACGTGGTAATAAAAAAGTTTGCTGCCCTCCAAACACTCTTCTTCTTCTTGTCACCACCAAAAAGGGACGGGTATTTTTTTTTTTTGCTTCGTCTCTCTTTCCATAAAAAGCGGCGCAGAGGTACTTTATTACTCTCCTCTCTTCTTCCGTTCATGAAACTCTATGCACTCCATTTATATTTTCCTTTTTCTTCCCCGTTCAACACACCTTACCACTTCTCTCCTTGGCTTACTCTCTATTTTTGATGCTTGTGTTTCTGCAGGTCTCCTTCGTCATTCTTCATTCTTTCTCACCAAATACGCTCGACAATGTTCAACCAATTGACGTCGGCCTTGCCGGACGGCTTCTTTGGCAGCGGCAACAAGCGGAGACACCAACAGACCACCGCCGGAGAGGAGGAGAACCAACCTCACCACTACCTCCACGCAGGCGAGGCCAAGCTCCAGATGCCGCCCACCAAGACCATGCATGTCTCCAACGGCAAGTCCACCACGGGCCGCGTGGCCCTCAGGAACATCACCAACAACACAACGGCCGCTCCTCTTCCTGCCGCTGCTCCTCTCTCTCAATCCTCTCGTCCCAAAGCGAAGGTTTGTTTTTTTTTTCCTATCTTCTTCACGTTTTATGTTTTGATGATCGTCAAACTAAAACCTTTTTTTTAAAATATTTGTGTTGCGCAGATCACAAAAAGCACCTCGACCGATCGACGGAAGAAGCGCTCTTCGCTCAGTAGCAGACGTCGCACAAAGAAATCCGTCACATCAACCCCCAATGCTGTGGCGGACGAAGAGGAGGAAGAGGAAGAGAATCCGTTGGTGGCGCTCCGCGGTAGCGACAGCCAAAGCTCCATGGATGTCATCTTGCCCAGCCCCATCAGCGCCACCACTTCCACCAAACATTTTTCTCATTCGGAAGCATTGTTGGTCAGCGCTGCTGAGAGCTCCGCACGCACTAGAGCCAGCCACGGTTTGCCTTCTTCGCCGTCGGCTTTCGCTCTTCCTTTTGTTTAACATTAGTTTGTGCTGTTCATTAACAGATCAAATGGAGTTGGAACAGCGAGCAATGGACTCGGACTATGAAGTGGACAGAGACACAGCCTGTGAAGCAACCAGCAGCAGCAACGCTGCATCTCCCAACGAGGCCAAACAGAAGGAAGAGGTTGTGGTGGCCCGCAAACAGGCTGTAGACGAGGAAGAACAAACGATCGGTGGTGGCTGGGAGGTCCTCGACATTGACTTTGTCGACGAGCAAGACCCTCAATGGTGCACTTCCTACGTCAACGACATTTATGTCAACCTTCGAATCAACGAGGTACTTGCTCGTCTTGTTTCGTTCTTTGCCCCTTTGCAACTTCTCTAAACCTATTCATGCTGTATAGCAACTGCGGAGACCGAGAAGACTAGACTACATGACATCTGTACAAAAGGGCATAACAGCATCGATGCGAGGCATTCTTTGTGACTGGTTGGTGGAGGTGGCGGACGAGTATGAGCTCTCCTCGGAGACCCTCTTCTTGGCTGTGAACTACCTGGACCGGTTCCTAGCGGAGCGCCGTATCGACAAACGCAAGTTCCAACTTGTGGGAGTAACCGCCATGTTCATCGCCGCCAAGTACGAAGAGATCTACGCACCGGCTGTGGAAGAGTTTGTCTACATCTCGGCCAACACCTACTCTCGCGAGGAGATCCTCATGATGGAGGCTCACATCCTCAACACGCTGGAGTTCCAGTTGACCGCCGCCACCACCAAGGTCTTTCTCCGCAGGTTCCTCAAGGCGGCCGGCGCAGACCTCACCGTTGCCTTTTTGGCGAGCTACCTGGCGGAGCTCACCCTGCTGGAGTACTCCTTTGTCAAGTACTTGCCCTCTCAGATTGCTGCTGCGGCTGTCTTTTTGGCCCTTCGTACTTTGAACAGAGAGCCTTGGGTCAGTCCTTGCCCTTCTTGCTTTCATCCTGGTGGTTTTACTGACTGTTATTTACTTTCAGACACCAACGTTGACATTTTATACTCAGTACAGTATTAATGATGCGGAGTTGCAGCAATGCATTCAAGAGCTGTACAACATGTACTGCGCAATGAACGAGAACGCGAGCCTGCAGGCCGTGAGGGAAAAATACTCCCACAAGAGGTTCCACCGGGTGTCTACCATTCCCCCACCCGAGGTTTCTACGGGGCAGTAAAAAAAAAGCGGAACGAAAATGAACCACGCAATCGCCGTTGCTGAGAACAACACCGAGGAAAGTGGTTTTCTTCTCTCTTTTTCTGTTTTTGTGGATGCCGTGGAGGAATTTGCTTTGTGGATGTTGTTTGGTTTTTCTTTTCGGGAGTTGCTCTCGCCACTCTCTTTTCTTTTCTTTTTTGGATAGGCATTGCGCTTGCCTTGCTCCAAAAAATGTGTACGAGTAGTCTCATACGCCTCGACTTGACCCTTTTCTTATTTATGTTTTTTGTCCCCAGAAATTGGTTTTTTGGGGACCCTTTCTTCATTTCTTTTACAGTTAGTACAAAAATAAAAGTTTTGCGGTACCTTTTGTTCGTTATTTAAAACTTCAATTTCACTGTTTAGCGAAGGGACACATTTTTAAATTAATAGGCCACCAACCAATCAAAAATCAATCGTACAATTGCTCTTTAATTAGAGGATCACTATAGCAACAGCAACCGGTGTTGCTAAGCAACAATGCGAGAAAAACGAGCACTCCCCAACAGCTCGGAGAGGTCTTGGCACAGTTTTGCTCTCCACTCAGGCCTCGTGATCAAGTCCTGTCGTATTTCAAGCATCAGGGCACTGCAAGTCTTCTTGGCTTTGGTGTTGTTGAAGGCTTTGCAGTGCTGGTCGGCAGAGTTCATGAAGCCAGCCTTGCCGGACCAGGGCTCGTTCAAAACGCTTTTGTAGGATAGGTCGTTGAGATGCTGGTTGGCGCAAGTGGCGAGCTCTTCGTCCTCGGTGAAGAGCACTCCGATTTCCATGCTGCGCTTCTGGCCTTCGTACTCAGGGGTGAAGCTGTGAACGCTGAGGAGTAACCGTGGTTGTGCTTGTTCCACAAGTTGTGACAATGCGGCATGGTATGGGTCATAATACCTGGTCAACCTGCTGTTCTTCTCTTCTGGGCTGAGCCCTTTTATATTTTTAAATAAAAAGAAGTGCGATTAGGTACTGAAGGTTTGTTTGATGATGGGGAGAGGCACCTTTGTTGAGCAAGACGGGTTGCGAGTCGGCGATATCTCTAAACAAAGTGGGAGAAGAAAGGTCTCTTGGTCGATTGGGATCCACCAACAATCTGCTAAACCGAGAAAGTACGCCTGCTGCTCCCGTTGCTGCTGACAGTTCTCGTGTTAAGTCTGAAGCAACAGGTCAGAAATGCCGTTCCCGCTTATATTTAAAAAAATAGAGAAAGGGACCCAGCGCTAAAGAAAAAGGAAGGCGCCTCGCGTACCTTCAGAGCCAGGATCGTAGGACCAGTGAGTGCCTACCAAGCGCTGGTCTTCTTGCGGCCAGGCGTAGGGCGAAGGAAGGCGCATTGAGGCGTGCTCGCACGTCAATACCATTGTGTAGGGAAGCGAAGATCTGCAATGGCAATGGCAACGGAAACAACGAGGCGTGTTATTTCCTTGTACCAAAAGGAACAAAAAAAGTGGTAGCTGTTCTTTGAAAGAACAGGTTCATGCCAAACCTTGCGGAAGAAGAGGGAGGTAATAGCACCTCGTAGGCTTCTTCCACCAAGTTTTGTCGTTGCGTAGCCGTGGCAAGCGTTCTGCTGCATCCTGGCAGCCAATCCTTAGAGCTCCTTGCACCGGCACCAAACCGCACGGCGCTTTCCGGCCGCCGGACGAGCGCAGAAGAGCGGCGCATCTTCTTTCTTCTGTCTTTTTTGTCAAGAATGCAAAGAATGCATATGGAATGCGTCGACAACATTGACACCCAACGAGGGGTCCCTCCCGACCGTTTGTGCAAAAGAAGACGAACAGAAGAGAAGAAAGGAAAACAACGAGTAGCGGGCAAGTAGCGCCTCTCCCCCCCAAAAAGAGGCTAGCGGATGCCACCACGTTCACTGGCTGGTTAGGATCTTTTTTTTTTTTTAAAAAAAAAACACAAAACGATAATGTCGTCGGACGAAACCAGTGTCGCTGTGGATCGCAGCATTTCCAAGTTCTTTCAGAACACGGGCATAAGCTTCGGAGTATGCCTTTTGGCTCTAGGGATCTTTTGTCTCATCCACCGGTGGAAGTTCATGGGTATATCCCTTTTCTTCTCTCCTCGCAAGAAAGAGGTCTTGTGTTGTACCTCTCCGTATTTTTATGGCATGTTTTCCTGGATTTGGCCCTCTCTCAGGTACGATTGCTTTTTTTTTGTTCGATGGACGTATATGCTCACCTTCTTCTTTGTGTTGATCGGATAGCTACCCCGATTCAAAGTTGTGGAAAACACATGGACCTGATGCATTGTGCTACGTGCGCTTTCTCCGGTTGTGTTTGGGCTTGTCGGTCTACTTTCTTGCGATAGGAATGTTTGTGATCATTCCGATCAACGTCTCGGGCGGAGTTTATTCTCACGACCCCGAGACTGTCACCGAGATGGGCATTCTCACCATTGCCAACATTCCCAGTCGCGACGACAGACTCATCGCTCACGTCCTGTTTACCTGGATTCATTCTATCGTGTTTTACTTTGCTATGTGGTACATGTATCATACGTTTGGCAGGATGAGACAACATTACTTGAATCGGTACCTGCACTCTATCTTTGCTCTTGATGTCTTTTCCTATCCTCACTCTCTGTTCTGCTTCTTCTGTTTGCATCCGTCAAACCAAATTGACAGGAATGAGGTCAGAGCGTTCACTTTGATGCTCCAAAATGTCCCAAAACGACTGCGGAGGGAGAGCGCATTGCGCGAGTGGTTTGAAGTACGTTACCTGCTCAACATCGTTCAGTAAAGAGTTATAAGTTATAACCTCTTCTTCTCCTTCCTCCACGTTTTTCCTTTCTTTATCTTTCTTCTCATCTTTATTTCCGCTTCTCTAAAGGACCATTATCCAGTGGGAGTAGTTGATGTACAGATTATTTGGGATACCAGAAAGCTTAACAAGCTTTGTCAGCAGCGGTTAATGTGGTTGAGCCGGTTAGAGCGGATCAAGATGGAGTTGCGGGATAGACCAGAGCTTCAAACAGAAGAAGCTAGTGCTGAAAGTGAGCAGCGATCATCAACCTCGTTTGAGAACTTGACGCCCGCGACGATATGGAAGTTGCGGATCAGGAGATGCTGGAAACAGGCTCGAAAGATACTTTCCTGCTACTACATTTGCGGCTGTAACCGGGCATGCTGCGTTTGTTGTTCCTGTTGCTGTTGCGAGTGTTGTGTTGACAGGACGAAGCGACCTACCACAAGGTCAGGTTGGTTTCAGTGTTTTGGAAAAAAGGTGCCTTCTTCCCTACTTATTTTTCCTTTTACCTCTTTATTAATGTTCCAAAACCACACAATTTTCATACTTTGATGAAAGGTGGATGCTGAAAAGTACTACGCTAGGCTCCTCTCTCAAACTGAAGACAAGATACGATTTATTCAGGAAAACCCAGCCGGACGAATGCAGAAGACTGGGGTCGCGTTTGTGACACTCTCCTCGGCATTTGTCACGCGTGTAGGAGCTCAACCTTTCATGAATCCCGGCCAGATGGTGATAAGACCAGCACCTGAATACTCAGATGTAAACTGGAGTGTGCTTTCCATTGGTCCTATGGCTTACTCTCTGAGAAAGTTCTTGATAGCGATCATTCTGACGGTTATCATGATATTGTGGACCTTTCCTTTCCTGTTCCTTGTCAGCATTGCCAACTTGACCAAACTTAGTACGGTTGATGGTTTTGGATGGCTGGAAGATGTGTTGGACGCTTTGCCAGAATCTCTTGTAAACTTTATAGAAGGCACGAGAAAAACCCCATGATTCTCCTCTCATTCTCATTCTTTCTCTCCTATATTCTCATTTTCGCCTTCCCTTTCTCCTGTCTTCTCTTCATCATTCTCTTCTCACTCCTTCTCCTTCAATTCGACTCACTTTTCCAACTGTTTTTTTTCGGTTTATTACCCAGGATTTCTGCCAGCTCTTATTACCACCATATTTATTGCTATCATGAAGCCTATCTTCACGTTTATTATAAACTTTCGCGGATTTATGTCTCATTCAGTAGCTGAGTTTACCACCTTGAATGTCTATGCCACCTTCCTTCTACTGAACGTTTTCTTAGTATCCACAATTGGAGGTTTGCTTTCTTCTCTTTTCACAATCAGTCTTGGTACTATCCTGGTGATCTAACACATTAAAAACATCAAATGAAAACACACAGGAGCAGTATTTGATGTTTTAGAAGACGTTATTGACAATCCAGCAAGTATAATAACACTGCTAGGCACGTCGTTGCCAAAACAATCCCTTTACTTTATAGACTATCTGCTCGTCACTGGTGTTGGCAGATTGCCAATTAAGCTCTACCGCCCTGGTCAACTTTTTAATCGCTACATGAACAAGTTTTGTAAGGCGCCAAAGACTAAACGAGAAGTAAGCTCCGTTTTTTTAAAGATTCATCACCTTCTCTATTCTTTGCTTGTCTTCTCCTTGTTCTGAATATCGTTTTCCAAACGAAGAAAGAGACTGTTCATAAGCCACCACCGTTCGATTATGCTGGAGAGGCCGGAAGAGAACTATTGGTCTTCACGTTGGTGCTCAATTACAGCGTCATGGCTCCTCTTATTTCCTTGTTCGGTGTCGTCTATTTTTCGCTCAGCTATCTTATACACAGGTACGTCTCTGCTTCCTCTTCCTCTTCCTCTTCCTCTTCCTCTTCCTCTTCCTCTTCCTCTTCCTCTTCCTCTTCCTCTTCCTCTTCCTCTTCCTCTTCCTCTTCTTCCTCTTCCTCTTCCTCTTCCTCTCTTCCTCTTCCTCTTCCTCTTCCTCTTCCTCTTCCTCTTCCTCTTCCTCTTCCTCTTCCTCTCTCTCTCTCTCTCTCTCTCTCCCAGTGATCCTGCATCAACTGCTAAAATCTTCAATCAAGATACAACATTTTGTACTGCAACGAGCCATTTTGGGAGTCGGGATGCACTATGTGGCAGTATGCATATCATCACTTTCTGACGGCGCTGCTGGTGTTCCAGTTGACTATGATGGGACTGCTTGGCTTCGACGGGATTGACCAATTTGGAGCAACGCTCATTGTGCTCCCCATTATCACGATTGTCATATGGGTGAAGCTGCATAACAGATACAAGTGGGCCAGCAGGTACGGCCCTTTGTCTGGCACTTATGCCCTCAACATGGCTCCTCCTGAAGCGAAGGGAGTGTATATCCCGCCTAGCATGGTTGACATTGAAATGCCCGTTAGCTCTGACGAGGAAGCGGGAGAGGCGATGTCAAGCAAGGAGCATACAGTGGTTGTTGATGACAAGTCAGGTAGCGGAGGCAATGGTGCTTGGGGCGGCACACAACGAGCTGCCCGGATAGCATCGCAGAGGAGACCACAGACAATCTCAAAACAGAGGATCATGTACTACAAACGGAGGAAGACGGTACTACAGAGGGCAGTGGAAGGTATGAGGAGAGGTACCATTACAATCAGAAAGGAGGAGTCAGAGAAGGAACGGTCACTGCCTGAAGTAGGCGAAACGCCTACCCAACTATTGCCTGTGACACTGGAAGTTCCACTTCTTGCGCAGCGGCACTCAATGCCACACATCGGAGATAGTGATGTTGAGATTGATGGCAACGGTGGGGCTGTTGACGGCGGTGGTGGTGTCGGTGTTGGCGATAGTGGCGGTAGTGACAGTGGTGACAGTATCGGCGGCGGTGATGGGTTCGTACCCGAACTAACAACAGGGGAGGCAAGTGCTACAGCAGAGGAGGAGGAGGAGGAGGAGCAACAGGTGCAGAGGCCTGTTGTGAGAAGGAACAGAAAGATGACACGCCTCATCGCGCGGAAAGTGGAGGACACGTGAGGAGTTGTGCATGCCTTCCTTTTCATTGTAACAATAACACGATTTCTTATTTATGATGACGAGGAGGATGTCAGACGTTGAATCTCCTGGTTGATGTTCTCTCTCGCTTTCTCCTCGAACTTCTCTCTGAAAAATGGAGTACGGTAGAGGTGTTGATGCTGCAAGAAGTTTTGCATGACGGCAGCCCTCACCTGTTTGAAAACGTTCTCCTCCACGTGACAGTACTCCTTGCGAATGTTCTCAGCGTAGCGCTGGTAGTCCTGCTCGGAGGCGCCAAGGATGGAGAGGTCCAGATCGAGGAAGTATTCCAGGTCGGAGGAGGCCACCTTGGGCTCCTTGAAATGGGTTTTAGTGTGCATGATCCATTCAAAGACTTTGTCGCTGTCGCCGTTGCTCTATTTACAATGGTGTGGAGGCGCTGGTGAGAGAGGGTAAAGGCGAAGCTATGCGCATGTGCGTACCAAACTGATTTCAGTAGCGAACTTTTGGAAGAGCAACGCGCTTTGATCTTCGTTGTCTTTGTTTTTAGGCTCATATATGATGCTATGCGTGCGTGCAGGTTTTAAAGAGAACAACGCTTAGAGCGAGGAAAAAAAGTAGAGGGAAAGGAGAGACGCACTCGTGAAAGAAGATGGCCAATTCAACAAGATCCTGTCGCTCTACATGCTCCAAGTGCTCGCGATGCAGATTCAACATAGAGCGGATGTGCTCCAGCGTATGATAATACCGCTGTTGTTCTCTGTAATGGTCGCTGATAACAGTCCACCAACGGCCAGCTATCTCCTGTTGTTTTATTTGTTTTTTGCACACCATCAACCAATTGGATAACCAATGCAATAGTCGTAAGCAAGCGCACCTCTGGCACCGATAAACGGGTCGTTAGCTCATGCCAAGCCGCCGCTACATCCCCCCACCCTTCCATGCTTCTCCCTTCTTTCTTCTTCCGGGAAAAGTCATGCTTCTCCCATAATCTTAAGAGCCCCTCTGAAAAAAAAAAAAAAACCGATTTTCGTCCCATAATAATGGTTTCTGATGGGAACTTTTTTTTGGTAAAATATTTCTCAACAATTGTACCGAAAAGGAAAAGTTAAAGAGAAATTTTTCTTCTATTCCGAAGAGGGGGCCCCCACCCCAACAAACCGTCAAAAAAACAAAAAAAACAAATAAAAGGGGGAAAAAAGAGGAAAAAAAGGCTATTGGGCTAAACTCAAAGGGAACAAAGCAGAGTTTCTATTGGGTGTCTCTCGTTCACGCCCAGACCAACAGCGACCAATCCTGCTTCACTTCACGTGTAGTCGTGTTCTGTGTGGCTGGTTTTATTATTTCCCCCTCTCTTCCTTCTGTTTGATCCATGCAAGAACCAACGCAAACGTTGTTGGCCCATCACCACCTCTCCGGCCTTCCTCTCTCCTCCTTCCCCTCGTTTGCCAACACCTCCCCCGCTTCGACCTCTTCCGTCTCCTCTTCCGCCCATCACCTTGCTTCTCTGTCCCAACAACTCTCCCAAGGCTTGGCTCATCCGCCCGCCGCCCATTCCCCTGGCTCTGCAGCCGCCGCGGGCTCCGCGGACTCTTCCTCCCTCCCCTTTCAATCTTTGTCTCTGCCTCTGCCCCACAGCCACTCCTCTCACCTCTCCCACACCATTCACTCCCTCCACTCCTCCAACAACGCCCCTGAAGAAGGGGAGGAACAACAGCACCACCACAACAGAGCCGCACCCAACCAACCACAACACCATCACCCACAGCAAATCGACCACACTCAACACCATCACCACCACCCTCAACAACAGCAGCAAGAACATGTGGACCCCCATAACGCCGCCCAGCAACAACTGGCTGCGGCCACCAGCGCCCTGTTTTCGCTCTCTGACTCGGGGTCCATGCTGCCCAACGCCCAGCAGCAACAGCACGCCGCTGCCACTGGAGCGCTCTTGGCCCAAAGTCAGGCCGCCGCTGCCGCCGGCTTGATGCACCACCCTGCCGGCGGCGATGACGTGACCTCCGCTGCCCAGACTCTCTTCTCCCTTCCTGTACAAAAATATGACACTCCTCTTCCCCTTGACCAAATGGTTTCTCTCTCTCTCTCTCTCTCTCTCTCTCGCATTTATGCTTTCTTTGAGTAACAATCCTTTCTCTCTCTCTCTCTCTCTCTCTCTCTCTCCTCCTCCTGTTTGTGTGATAGCACCCGATGTTAGCTTCTCTCTATCCAACGGCGCACACTTTGGCGACGGACCTGGGCGGACCTGCCTCTTCAGACGCCTACATGGCGACCACCTACGTCAATGCCAAGCAATACAGTCGCATCATGGCCAGACGACAAGCCCGCCTTCGCCTTGAAATGAAATACAAAATACAAGACCGAAGGGTACATGCTTCTCTCTCTCTTAGTTTTTTGTTTGTTCTAACTTAGCAACTTTATATTTTAGGGCTATTTACACCAATCGCGACACAAGCACGCTTCAAACAGGCCAAGGGGTCCTGGTGGCAGGTTCCTCAGCAGAGAAGACAGGAAAGCTCTCAAGCACGAAAATAGCGACAACGACTACCAGGACGACGAGGATGATATCAGCTCTACCGGCAGCGGAGGAGACAGAAACGACGACGAAGAGCAATGAAAAAAAAAACCACCCGCGTTTTTTCTCCTTCTCATCTGTTCATACCTTTCTTTCACGAATACAAAACAATAGAGCAAAAGTAACTGAATGATTCCATGCTATTCATTTTTCAACTTTACAAAAGAGAGGCAACGGGGCAAAAAGAGCTCTTGCATTCTTTTCAAGAAACCAAAAGAGGATTCTTCCAAACTTTGATGGTTGAGTCGGCAGCAGTGGCCAAATAGAGGCTATCAGCAGACCACGACAGGGCAGCGATGGCACTTCCGTTCTCATGGGCTGTTGCCACTTTGTCCAGCAGTTCTCCGCTTTCTACAGAGAAGAGCAAAAGGGAGGGTCCTGAAGTGGCTGCGATGACTTTGTTGTCTGGAGTAAAAGCCAAACGCTGCACCGGCTCTTCTAAAGAGATTTTATGGACAGGCTTTGGGTCCTCTTGTTGATGCCAACGCACTGTAAAGGCGGAAAGGGAGAGAGAACAAGTTAGATGAGGGAATAGACAGAGAGAGAGAGAGAGAGAGAGAGAAGACAAACCATTCACGTCCCAAATGCGAAGAGTGCAGTCTTTGGAGGCAGTGGCCAGCAACTTGCCGTCTGCGCTGAAGCAAACAGCGTACACGGATCCCTTTAACCAACAGAGAAAGAGAGGGTGTTAAAGAAGAAGAAAAGCGGTGGAATGCTGAGAAAGAGAAGATAAACGTACGCGATGGCCGTTGGAAAGATCCATGACTTTACGTGTGCCGTTGAACTCCCATTCCTTGCCCTTTTTGGTCTCCACCTCCCATATCTTGTTGAAAATAAAAAGTATTAGTCAGATAAAAGCAGAAGAGAGAAAGAGAGATACTAACCGGGACATCAGCAGTGAAGGAAGCCACAGTGAAAAGGTTGTTGGGAGAGAGTGACGCCCTGTTTGCACGAAGAGGTTTTAGTGGATTCAAGTAAACAGACCATAAGCTGGAGATGTTTGCGTACATATAGTTTCGCATCTTCTTAGTGTCCAATGTCTCCAGCTCTTTTCCTTGTAACGACCAGAGAGACACCTTTGTGTCTTTATCATAACAGAAAAAATAAATAAGAAAATGACATACGAGAAATGTTGCGGTGAGAGAGAGGCGCAATGAATGATGGTGAGAAACAAACCCTCTTCAGAGCAAGTAAGGATGTACTTGTTGTTGTGAGCCATCCGAATGGTCCTCACTTCATCTGCGTGTTTGGTTGGAAACTCTTTAACCACTTCAGCCTTCACTTTATCAGTGCCTTTCTCTTTCTGCATCAGGAAACAGTGAGCCAAAGAAGAGAATACGTGAAAGGTAGGGAAGAGAAAGAAGGAGACGTACTTTCAAGCCGTAGATGCGAACTTGTTTTGTAGTGGCCATCACCAAGAGAAGGTGATAACCATCAGGGCTGAAACAACAAGCTTCTCCATGATCAAACTCTGTGTTGATCCTCTGACTCCTGTTGTCGTATTATCATAGAATGGTACAAATGTGAGAACAAGAAGAAGGAGAAGAAGAACAACAAACAAGAAGGAGAAGGGGACCTAGTGTTGCTATCGCTGAGAGTGTCAGTGTGAAAGAGGTAGATGGTTCGGTCAGCACCGATGGATGCCAAGTATTTGCCTTTAGGGTTGAAGCACAAGTCAGTGACGGGGGCGGTGTGCACTTTCAGCCTTTGCACAAAGAGTGGGTGCTACTCGAAGACCAATTTTTTTTATGAAAAAAAATAAATCACAAACATTAGAAAAGCAATCCAACAAAAAAGGCGAAACAGAAAAGAAAAGATGAGAGAGAAAGCAACAAACATTTTTGGTGGTGTCTTTGGTCTTGAGTCGAATGGCAACGTTGGAGAGCTTGCCCTTGCCCTTGCCTTTGCCTTTCGTGTTGCTGTTGTTTTGGGTTGTTGCTTTCTTTGAGGAGGAGGAAGCGGAAGAAGAAGCAGCGCGTTGCTGTTCAGACGACGTGCGCCGTCGCCCAAACACAACCGCTACGATGAGAGTAGCCACTACCACCGTGCCCACAAGGACCCACCACAACATTCTCTCCTCTCTTCCCTTCACCGGTTTTCGATTTGATCAATCAATCCCAAAAGAAAGGAGAAAAAAAATTTGTTGCAGTGAAAAAGTAAGAGAGGAGAGAAGATTGGAGACAGGATAGGAGAGTGTAACACGTCAGCAGAATTATTAATGTCGACTTGTGGGGAGCACAAACACTGAAGCGTTTGAACAGTGGTCGAGGACAATTAACTCTTCGTTTAACAGAAATAAAGAGACGACGAGAAAGAAGAGCAAAGAGGATGGCCACGGCTACCACAGCGACGACGACTGTCAAACAAAGGGTCCTGTTTTGTGGGCTTGGCGGTGGTTTGGATATCATCAATGCTAGCCTGTTGTACTTTGCTGCTGTCGAGGCCGGCGTAGAAGCTTATCTCGGTTTTTCCGTCCCTTCCCTTAGTGTTTCTTCATTTTTGTCTATAGTCTACTCCTTTGCGCCTCTCTCTCTCTTTCTCTCTCTCTCTCTCTCTCTCTCTACTCGTTGCTTACTTCTGTCTCGCAATGAACAGGTTCGACTAGACCGATCTCGCAGGCGGACATGGAGAACATCAGACCTTTCTCTTCGGCGGGTGCTTTCATTACAGGTTTGCTGCAACATTTCTCTTTTCCATTGTTCATTTTCGTCTATGTTCATTTCCTCCTTTGTATCTCTCTCCTTGCTTTTTTCTTTCCTGCGTTTCTTGTCGGTTCCTTCTATCTGAAACAAAAAACAAACACAAACACAAAACATAAAAGGTGAAACTAAAATAACGAGGAGAGGACGGTACATAGAACCCATTGTGGCAAAGCTTTTGGGCACCGAAGTGCTGATGTTCAGCCGACTTCGCGAGGAAAAGGGCGAAAGTGCAACTGCCGAATTGAGCGAAGCTTTCCTTCAAGCTCGTTCTCTCCTTGGCCTTACTTCTCTTGTATTTGTTGATGGTATTCTTCTTCCTCTTCCTCTTGTTCTTCTAATTAACCCGTATTGTTTGTTAGGAGGAGGAGATTCTCTGATCCTGAAACAAGGAGATGGATGCTCAACCAGCGAAACGACGAATCCGTTCGAAGGCGGCGATGCTGAGACGTTGGCCGCATTACTTGCCGTTCCTGACTCTTATTTAGGGGTTGTAGCGATGGGGCTCGACGTTTCTCGTGATGCCTTTCTTCAGAATGTGGATTTGCTGAAGCAAAGAAAGAAGAAGGAAGAAAGAGAAGGTGAAAGAGAAGAAGGAGAAGGGGGATACAAAGGAAGAGTGAACATCTATTCAAGACAGATGGAGGAATACTCTTTGGATCACATTCTTCCATTTGGTCTTCTCATAGGAGAAAAAGCAGAAGGTGAGGGGACATTATTGGATAAAGCAATGCAAAAGTACAACCAGCTGGCCGAAAGCGTGTTAGTTTTGGAGCACGCTCACATCGTTGAATACAATCAAGTACTTCAAAACATAAACAAGAGGAAGAAGACCAATCCGACCACGACAAGCAACAAAGAAACAAAGCAAGAACAAGAAGTAGAGGAAGACCCAGCACCGAAACGAATGCCAAGCCATACAGCCACCATAACTTATCATGCAGTGAATGGGCATTGGGGATGGCAGAGGACCTTCGTGCCATGGGAGCCCAAGGCAAGGGACGAGAGCGGCCAAGTGAGAAAAGGCGTTTTAGTGGGGGAGGAGTTTGCCTGGCTCTACTTCTTTGCGGCGCCTGCGGTGGAGGCGCTCAAGCTTGAACTCAACGCCAAGTAACAGCCAACACAACGATGAGACAAGGAGAGATGATGATGAATAAAAGCGAAGAACGCTCCATTGGGTGCGGCTGTATCTACGTTTCAGAGCAACAGCCGATGCTAACGCATGGGGGACGGAAAGACGAAATGAAACAATGACTTTATAGGGAAATTGTAGCTTCTACTGAGAAACGGTGGAGGAGCAAGAGTTATGAACAGAAGGGCACATGCATATGTACTCATTTTAGACAACAAATGACCGCGAGGGAGTGCAGCTTTGATGCCAATATTAATTAACCGCGGTTGATTAGCGATTGGCCAGCAGGTAATAATATCCTTATTTGGTAACTTAATGATTAAAGAAATAATTTATTCAAAAACTTTTTTGCGACAAAAAAAAATAAATTCATATAGTAACGACGAGAGAAAGAAAGAAAAGGAAGGCAAGGAAAAACAAAAAAAAGCACACGGTTCGTAACGGACTTTAGAGAGGTTTTTTTTGTTTATTTTATTTTTTGTTTTTTTTTCTTCTTTCTTTGGGTGTTTCTTCTTGTAAGGTGTTACGCCGCCCTGCAAGAAAACTAAAGCAATCCATCAATAATATTAGGAGGGGCAAAAAGAAATTATGTTACAGCGCTCTTCCAGTGTGACTAACCTGCTGCGGTGGGGCTCCTCCCCTTCGAGAACCATTTTTGGTTGCTCCATAGACTCTAAATATGGACAGGCTTTTGCTTACAAGTGTTTAGAGCAGATGGACAAACATGGTAGCCCTTCCTCTTTCTTCCCTGTTTTTTTTTCTTTTCTCTCTCTCTCTCTCTCTCTCTGTTCGGCTCTCTTTTATTTTAATTCTTTTACCCTTTCGTCTCTTTCTCCGTTTCTCTCTCTTTTTCTCTCGTTCTCTTCTTGAAAACGCGCCCCTGACACCATTTTTTTTTTCTGTTCTTGTGGCACACAGTATTAGTACAGGGGATCTACCGCGTCTCCGGAAGATTAACGGACGTGGAAGAACTTGTAAAAAAGATAAACAAAGGTACTTGTCTCACTTTTTTGTTTTTTTGTTTTTGATCTTGCTCAACTAATACTGTTGTTGAACTTAAAAAAAAACAGGAAAGGATGTGGATTTGGGCAGTTTAGAGCCGCATGTGCTTGCTAATTTGTTGAAACAATTTTTGAGAGAGTTGACAGAACCTCCTTTAACCTTCTTTCTCTATGAGAGTTTCGTTGGAGGTAGTCCTACTTGCTCTTCTCCCTCCTCCTCTTCCACTTCTCCTGCTCTTCTCGCTCGCTCGCTCGCCCTCTTTCTTCTGCTCTTTTGTCGTTTCTCTTTCTCTCTCTCTGTTTCTTTCTATATTTTTAACATTATTGCAACAACCACACGAAATAGCAATTCAAACAGAGGAGGCTGAACGAAAACAACTTCTTCGAGAGTTTTTGGGAAGTGTTCCATCGAACAACTTTCGACTAGTGGCGCATGTCGTTCGACATCTTAGAGCCATAGCCGACCTCAGCGATAAGAACTTGATGACATCCGACAACTTGGCCATCGTTTTCGGTCCTGTTTTGTTACGTCCAAAAGTCAGCTCGTTGGAAACTATATTGGCCGATGTGGCCCATGTCAACAACATCGTCTCCACTTTTATCGATGACTATCATTACTTCTTTGAAGATAGATTGAAAACTTTGGAAGCAGAAGAGGAGACTAGCAGCAACGATTCTTCTGTGGAGAAAACATGTAACAAAAAAGAAAGAAATGGTGACAAGGATGGGAACGAAGGAAAGGATGAGAGCTCACCAGATGCCGGCAGGAAGGCTTATACTATTGGAAATGGACCGAATGTTTCTCCTCGTGCTGCTGCCAGTATGTATCTTTCTTCATTCTGTTATTACCTAACCTTTTCGTTTGACACTGTTCTCATAACCATTACAGTCAGGAAATTATTGGGAGACGATAAAGAAAAGCCACAACAACAACAACAACAACAAGAACCAGAGCTAGCTTCTCCAAAGAAGATCAAAAAGACACGAAAAGAGCGCGTCAAGAAACTCAAAGAAATCAACAAAGACTGGAAAGACAAAAAGATAGACACACAACCTCAACATCCTTCCTCTCCCCCTTGTCGTTTGACTCGAAGCCCCACCGCTTCTTCTCCTCCAAAGACGTCTTCTCTTACTTCTGGT
>JAVKOQ010000055.1:5000-162500 GCA_031835245.1 Balamuthia mandrillaris | reverse complement strand
GTATCCAAAGAGGAAGGGCAAGAGTTTGCCCGGCTGCATGGCATCCATGCTTTTATCGAGACCTCAGCTAAGACTGGAGACCAGGTTCAAGAGGTTTGTTGCCGGATTAGTTTTTTTTTCAGACTGACTCATCGTCCTTTTCGAAAGTTATTCTTTGAGACAGCCAAAATGATAATTGAGAGTAATGAGCTGGGCACAAATGGCTCCAACAATAACATTAAGCTGGTACCACTTCCATTCCTTTTCTTTTGTTTTTTTGAAAGCAAGCTAAACTCTAGCTTTCTCTCCTCCAAACAAGGGAAACAGACAACAACCAGCGAGGGGTTGTTGTGGGTGATAGGATATTTGTAATAAAAAAACCTCTTGTGCATATAGGATGAATCGGAATACCTCATAAGAGAGAGGAGAATTAAGGGAGAAGGGTGCGGAGGAGAGAAACAACGCAAACGACGAGATTCTTCTTCACCAAAAGGGTGATGACAAAAAAACTAGTACGCTCTAAATCTGACAGAGAAAGAAGAAAAAAAGAATGTAGAACAACCAAAAAACAAAAGCTCTTCACGAGCTTCGAGAAGTGTTACGAAGTGATGCCAAGAAAGAACGGGCTGGTGATTTGGGATTGTTGCTATTGTTGCTGATGGAGTTGGAGTTGGTGTGGATGAACGAAGAAGGATCGGGTTTGGGAGCTTGGGCGCGTGCCAGTTGCAGTCCCATTTCGTAGAATGCAGAGACCAAAAGTCTCTGTTCTCGCTCAGAACATTCTTTGCTCTCTTTGAGGACATTCTGTGTTTTTTTTTTTTCGTAAGCTTTAGCTTTGTGCTTTTTCAAATAAAAAAGCCAAACGAACCTTATGCATGTCTAGCTCGCGTTGCTTCTCGTGAAGTTGATTTTTCAACATTTGAATGGCGTTTTCATAGGTTTGCCGCACAGACTGTCACAAGTATGAAAATAAGAGTAAGCGCTTCTGTTCTCGATTTCCTTCTCTTTCTCTTATTACGTACGTTCAATTCGGCACTCTGTGTATCTTTGTTCTGCTGTCGTAACTCTCTTATCATCTGCAAACAAAACAGAGAAGATGAGAAGCTTTGAAATATGTAAACGCGACAAAAAAACAAACCGTTTTAGCTGTTCGAAGGTAACCTTCCAACCGTAATTTGTCGGCAGAGAGCTTCTTGTTCTGTTCCTCCAACGTTTGAAGCCTCTTCCTCAAGGCTTCATGTTCCTCTGCTGTTAACGGTGTCATCATCGTCGCTGCTATTGCTGTTGTCGCTGTTACATTTGTGGAAGGAGCTCCTCCTTCCATTGGCAGCTCATTCTTTTCTTTCTCTTTCTGTGCTTTCTCCTTTTGTCTATAATTCTCTACGATCTTCAACAATGATGCTGCTTGCTCCATGTGCTTCTTGTTTTGCTGCTCCAGTTCTTTAATCCTTGCTTCTGATATTATCTCTCCGTTCATTGTGTTGTTTTTGATATTGCCATTGCTTGAGGTTTGTTGTTGTGTCTCCAAGATTGCTGCTTTCAATTTTTCGTTTTCTCTTTCCAAACGAACCATCTTCAATTTGCTGATATCATTAATAATAAATAAATAAGGGATTTGTGTGCAAATAGAAAAAGAAGCTAATATAAGCAAGGCGTACATTTCTGGAGTTAAAACTTCATGCAGCGAGCCAAAGGAAGTGTCATCCTCCGACGGAGCAGCTTCCAGCTCTGTTTTTTTTTTTTTTGGATAATTGCAAACAATAAGATAATGGAGGAGAAAATAGAAGAGAGAGAGAGAGAGAGAGAGAGAGCAAATACCTTTTGCTTCTAATTCTCTTTGTAAACGTTCCACCAACTCATTTTTGGTCTGCAGTTCCTCCTCTTTGTTTCTGAGTTCAAGAAGCAACTGCCTATGCTGCTCCTCGATCTGTTCTTTTTCGAGCTCGCGCTTTTCGGTGTGACCTGCCAAAGTATGAGTCTGTATTGTGGCAGCAGCCAGCTTCAGTTTTGCTTCCTCCATTTGACTTCGTAACACTGGAATAATGCTCGTTTCCTCTTCTAAATCTAACACTCGTCTCATGTATGCTTCATTTTGTTGTTGCAGTTCCTATTTTAAGGCAAATAAGCTTGTTGCCAAATAAAGGAGAAAATGAGAAAGAGGAAGGTAACCTTAAACTGTTTCTTAAGAATGTTCATTTCTTCCAACTTCCTCTGAAGCCGTGAGAATTTTTCTTCTGTCTGTGCTGCAGCAACCACCTTCTCTTTCATCATGTCCATCTCGTCCCTTAACTTGCGGCTCTCCTGTGCAAACGGAGCCAGTTCCTCCACCCTCCTCTTCAAATCCAAAATTTGTTCCTCCTTTTGGTCCAACTCAAGTTGCAGTGCTCTGTTTTGTTCCTTCTCGTACTCTCTGCCATAATATTAAAGAACGAAAAGAAGCGAGATGAACAAATGAGCCAAAGACAAAAGCAGAAAGCGAAGAGCAAGAGTAAACCAAGAAATCATTTCATCAAAAAGAGAAATGAGAGATGAAATGAGGTTACCTGCTCTGCTTGGAAAGCTTATTCAAGACATTGTCTTCGGGCAGCGCGTTGCGCTGCATTTCTCTGTTTTGCTTTTCCAGCTCCTCCAACTGTCTCTCCAGCGACTTCACTGTTGCTAAAGTACCATCCAGCTCAGTACGTAAATTGGCCTGTTGTTATTTTTTGTTTGTTCTTGTTAAGAATGACAATGTTTAAAAAGTGGGGATGGTAATTGGTACGTTATCCGAGATAATAGTGTTGTGGTCGTTTTGCAGCTCATCATACAGCTTTTGAAGCTCAGCTTTCTCCAACTTAAGACGTTGAACACGAAGGTCTTCCTGCTCTTCCAGGCTAAGACCAGGCGAGCGCGACATACCGCCCGAACCATACGTGTAACTTTGGTGTCGCTGCAACAACTAAAGGTTTGTTTTCGTTTTTTTAAGGGTTAGAACTTCATTTGTCTAAAATAAAGAAAAAAGAGAAGTACCAAATAGAGAGAGGGAGAGAGGGAGAGAGAGAGAGAGAGTAGAAAAGAGAGAGAGAGAGAGAGAGAGAGAGAGAGTATAAGAGGAAGAAATAAGAAAGCATAAAGCATAAAAGGAAAGAACAGAAGGAGAAAATGTACCCGTTCGATGATAACCATAAGACACTTTTGTGAGGTTTTATCAAGGAGCATTATGTTCTGAATAATCTCTTGCTTGTTCTCACACTCCACAGCTGCTCCAAGAATGAACTCCACTAAGAGGATGATCTCCTGCACGTCCTTCTCCTTGACTAGCAGGTTCACGTTGACAACGTCAAAGTCCTCACTCACGTTCAGTTCTTCTCTGTAAAAGGCCTCCAACGCGCTGATCAGCTTCTTCACATTGTTCACTTTGAGCAACCAGTTGTTGCCTGTGTCTCTTTTGATGGAGGCGGGATCGAGGTATCCCGGCGCTCTGCAACGTTTTAAACGATAGGATAAGTTATACAAAAGAGGATGAAGAATTAGAGGCAGAAGAGAGAAGAGAAGAACGAGAAGGAAGAGAGAGAGAGAGAGAGAGAGAGAGAGAGAGAGAGAGTAGAAAAAGAAAGAGTGGAGAGAAGTTTGACAAGAGAGAAAGAACAGCATACATTTGAGAAAAAACTTCGGCAAGCAAAACGCCATCGTAGAGGTCTTCTGCGTAGTCGCAGTTCTCGGACAGCACAAAGGTGTTGACCTGAGGTTAAGAGGCAAAAGGTGGTAAGTGCTTCTTTGCTTTTTTTTGTTGTTGACAGCCACTATAACAACAAACGAAGCTTTACGGAACTCATATGTAAGAAACACCACAAAAAAAAATAGGTACCCAATTAACAAGGCTCTGCGCGTGCTCTTTTGTCTCCATCTCTTTGCCTTAGATGGTCCGCTCACAAAACTCTGTAAAGAAACAAAAAGCCAAAGCGTTGTTGATTGTCGTCGGGCGGCTTTTATTTTTTTTTTTAATCCTTTGCGGCGGACTATTTTTTGTCAAACCTATCAATAGCAGCCCGTCTTTGTTTGGTGGTCGGCGGAACGATAATAACAACAACAGCAAAGAGCGAGCGAGAGCACTCCCGACCGCTTGGCTTGCTTTATGTGGCACCCCTTCGGTATTTGTGGTCCTCCTTCTTTTCCTTCGTCGTCTGTTTGTTTTTTATTTTATAAAAATATTCCCGCTAAAAAAAGTTTGGAAAATGATTTTCTTGCCTAATTTTTTTTTGGTAGTTTCGAGCTTTTTATGGTAAATTTATCTGATTTTATCGATATATCATGTTAAATATTTTCTGATAAATAGGAATTATTTTGTGCGTAGGGTAGCAGGAGAAGGGAGAGAATAGACTATGAACGAGAGGTTGCGAGAGATGAAGAAAGAGATGCAGAGAGAGAGAGAGAGAGAGAGAGAGAGAGAGAGAGAGAGAGAATGTCAGGATCAGCGGCAAACGGAGCCGAATGAGATTGTAGGGGTACCCCTACAATCTACCCCAAATGGCGCGTAGCGTGCGGCCAACTTGGTAAAAGGTTTGAGTCCAGAAACACGGCTTGTTTTTTTTTTGTTGTTGTTGTTCGTCCAAAGGCAGCAGTAGTGTGGCGAAACCCCTTGGTGTTGAGAAGAGGCAGTGCTGGCAAAGCGTTTTTTTTTTTTTTTTTGCCGTAGAGACAAGGGGACTACTACTGCCAATCATAAGAGTTCTTGCGCAACTTTTTGACGTCGCTCCGCCGTTTCTTCTGTTGAAGTCTTGCCTCGATGGCATACTCTGGGACCTTGGTGGGGATCCGCTTCTTGGGGACCACCCTCGCCTGGTCTAGGTACTGAGAGAGCTTGCGGAAGGCCTCCTCCACATTTTGAGGTTGCGTGCGGTGGGTCTCCGCCGTGAGAACCAGCTCTCCTCTCTTGTTGATGTCGTGCTTCCGTTGTTCCGCCAGTCGAGCTCTCACTTTCTCGGGGATCCACTCGGCCTCGGACAGCTTGAAGCGGAGGTCCACTTTGGTGGCAACTTTGTTCACGTTCTGGCCGCCCGGTCCGCTGGAGCGAACAAAGGAGAGCTTGATGAGATCTCTGGGGATCTCGATAGGTGGCACTGGTTCTTCCTCCTCCTCTTCTTCCTCTTGTTCCTCTTCTTGCTTGTTGTTCTCTTCAACGCTTGCACTTTGAGAGCGCCATCGACGAGAACAGAGAAGAGGAGTCGAGGTGTTTTGGATGGTGGTGAGGGTGCCAGCGCGAAAAGGGTGGCTGGACAACCGCTGGATGGCGTGGGCGCGTATTGTGAGGCGGCCTTGCCAGCGGATCGGCCGAAAGGGAGAAGCAGCGGAAAGACAGAAGCTGCTTGTGGAGGAGCAGAGCAGGTTCCTCGTCGCTGTTGTGCTCATGCTCTTTTTCTTTTGTTGTTGTTGTTGCTGTGGGGAATGTTGATATATATTAATAATAATAATTATTATCGCAATATTTTTTGCACTGCAGAAGAAAGGAGAGAGGAGAAGAAGAGCACATTGAGAGGAGAGAAAGGAGAGAGAGAGAGAGAGAGAGAGAGAGAGAAACGACAAAGAGAACAGGGTTGGGCTGGTTCTTGTGAGCGTTGTTTATTTTTAAAAAAGCATTTCAAAGATGAAACCACTTTAGAACCAAGCGAATGGCTTTGTGGTAGAGGCGGAAGAACCATCCTCGCCGTCAGCACTGCTGTCACCGTCAGCGCTGCTATCCCCATCGGTCGCGGCCGGCTCAATGTTGAAGTTGCTTTTGAAGAAGTTCTCAGGGTCATATGTCGCCTTGAGTTGCTTCAACCTCTCCAAGTTGTTACCGTAAATCCTTTCGAGGACGCCATCCTCATTGGGGCTGAGCCAGTTGGTGTAAACGTCCTCGGTAGCTCCCTCCAGGGAGTTCAACTGGTCCTGAGCGGCCTCCAGCTGGGACTCCACTGCCTCCAGGTCATCGGGAAGCTCCAAGAAGGTGGCAGTCAGGAACCAATCGAAAACGATCCCTCGTCCCCAAAATGCGGTGGCGTTGCGAGGCACCTCCGAGATAGCTCCTCCCCAGAGGTTGATGGCTTGTTTTTGTTTTGCAAGTAAGGTATCAGGCCTCTCAGTGGGACAAGACAATAAGGAACAAACAACAACAAAACAAGAACAAACCTGCAGGAGAGGTAGAGGTGGTGTTGACCCAGTGGTCGAAAAAGGTGGTGAAGAACTCTTCGGTACCGAGCTCGTTGGAACCAGCGCGGGTGTAACCCATAGCCAGGACAGGAGAGGCATCAATGGCCATGTTATTGGCGGACTGTTGGTCAAAGTATGTGCCAACGCCAAGGTTTTCTTGCCAATCTGTTTTGTTTATGTGTGCATCTCGCTCAGAACTAACCCGTTTTCGTGGCACTAAAGCGCAAAGACAAGCAGGAAAGAATAGGTACCAGTGATTTCGGAAAGGCCCTCGAAGAAGGCCTCTTTCTCTGTGGTGTTACGATCACCCCAAAGGGTCACCTCGAGGCTCAGGAGACGAGCCCCGCCAGGCAGAGCGATGAACGTCATTCTAGCATGAAAGTCCGGATCCTCAGCCTGTTCCGCCACCCAAGCTGACGTCGCCAGGAAGACCTCGGGCAGGGCTGGAGCCGCGAACGAACCGCCGTAGTAAGAGCTGATGTCGTGGGTCTTCACGACAAACTTGACAGCAACGCCAAAGTTGGGCAAAGCGCCACGAACAGCCCAAAAGAGATCGGGATGGGAAGCCTCGCTGACGGTGAGGAGCTCACCCTCGTAAGTTACAAGGTCCACGGAGACGAGGTTGTCGATGGCCAGGCCATGGCGACGTGAGAGAGCGCCATAACCGCCGTGAGCGATGAAGCCGCTGCCCACCACGTAGCAGTTGCCGCAGACAGCGGCGCGGGTGGTGTCCGACAAGGCTGAGTCGATGTCACCGCAGTTAACACCTGCCTCGTATTCGACCGTGTTGGATTTGACCTGTGGCAACAAAGCGTGAGAAAAGAAGAAATGCCCCCATTTTTTAACAAAGGGCAGACAAGGTGAACACGTACGGTCACTTTCCTCATAAGAGTCAGGTCGAGGAGAACGCCTTTGTCGGGCATGGCGATGCCTTCGTAGCCGTGGGTACCGCCCTTCACCCCGAAGTTTAGCCCGTTCTCCCTGGCGAAGTTTACCGTGGCGATCACATCGTCGGCCTCGGCGGCCTGCACGACGAGTTGCGGCGCAGCCGGTGACTCGATGGCTTTGCTGTGAAAGTGGCCGGTAACGTTCTCAAACCCGGAGGAGGTGTTCACGAAGACGTTTGCGTCGGTGCTTAGGCTGTCCACAAAGGCTTCCAAGGCCTCGGCAGAAATGGTTTGAGCGGTGGTCCTAGGAACGGAGAGAGCCAGAACGGCAACAAGGGCAACGAGAAGGAGCTTCATGGCGTTCAGCAATAACAACTGCAAAGAATGATACGATTAAAAAAATACAAGCACACCCAGGAAGAAGCAGGGGCCTGAGAGGAGTGAGATCGCCTAAATTGTAATGCATTATTCTTGATTGGTGGGGACCAATAGGAGTGGAATTATGAATGCTTGATGAAGGTCCCATAATGTAAAAATCTTTGGTTTTGTAGCTATGGCAACCCATTCAAAAAAAAGAGAAGAAGAAGGAAGGAAAAAAAAAGTAGTAAAGCGCAAATGGATTTCCTGGAACTTGTGGAGCTCGTGAAGAAGGGCTACGACGATGCCTCGCTGCCGTACAAGAAAACGAAGGACGAGAGCGTTCTGGAGCTACCCATTTTCAAGGCTTGGTTTGATATGGTTTGTCCTTGTGGCCACACACAATCAGAAGAGACCAGCAGCCCTCATGATACCTCTACTTTTTGCTTGGACGTAGGTGCCCAAAGGTCCCAACAAAGGGGATGACGAAATCGAGGAAGCCATGTCGAAACAAGAGCGTAAACAACAGGCAATGCGCAAGGGCTTGAAAGTGTCCTCCGAAGCGCTCGGTTCTCACTTCCAGAGCCGCTACAAGCCCCGCGTAGTGGAACTGGGTTGTGGCTGTGGTGCGCCGGTGGGTCAGTTCCTGTGCGAAAGCTTGGAGGGCATGCCCACGGACTACTTGGGGGTGGATTTGTCGGAAACACAGATAGGTTTGGCCAAAGAAGAGCTCCCCAATTTTGCTCACTGCTTTCAGGTGGAGGAGATGTTGGAGTTTTGCAAGCAGCAGGAAAACGACTCCATCTGTGGCGCTCTCTCCCTCTTTACTCTCTTTCACTTGCCACGGAGGCAACACGTGGAACTCTTCTCTCACCTGCTTCGAATATTGAAGCCGGACTCTCCTCTGCTCTTCAACGTGCCGCCGAAAGCATCGGAAGGCTTTGCTGAGAATTGGCTTGGTGGAGCCACCATGTATTGGAGTTTGTAGCTAATTATGTTATTATCTTTGTCTTTCTCCTTCTCCTCCTGCTTGTTCTTCTTCTTGCTGCTGTTGTTCTTCTTCTTGTTCTTCTCTTTCTCCTTCTCCTTCTGCTTCTTCTTCCTCTTCTTCCTTCTCCATTTCTCGTCCTGACCTTATTCTGTTACAGGCAACTTTTCGGTGGAGTGGTATGAGCTGACGTTGGATCAATTGGGCCTTGAGCTGGTATGGAAATTCAAAGATGTTAAAGAGTTCCTTGGTGAAAAGGAGGTTATGTGGTACTTGCTCTACAAGGTAGGCCTGGCTTCAGCTTTTTCCTACTTTTCTGCTCAAGGGAGGATTTAAAATCACCAATCCACGACAGGTTCCTTCAAACAAAACACTTCTTCCAAGTATAGGCGACGTCACAACCGATCACATCTAAGAAGAGAGGACTAAACGCGCTTTCGTCTTGTGTTGGGACGACGTGCCACTGTGTGCCGTTGTTTAAACAAACGTGCTCTCAGTCGTGTTACACCCTGTTCTTTTCCAACAACATTTGTTTTCTCTGGTGTGAATTTAATTTCCTGGAAGAATTTTAGCCATTAAGTCGACAAATAATTGGGAGAAAACAAAAGGAAGCAAGAGTAACCACCGAACCCAACAACACTCCACGCCCCCGTCCTTTTGAAGGGCTTGGGGGAAATAGCAAAAGAAAAAAAAAGCTAGAAGAGAGGAGACTGATAAGACATCTGGTTTGTTCGCTGTTTTGATGCGGCTTAGTTGGTGGAGCGTTAGAGATTCATCCCCTCGCTACTCGTATGGCGGCCAGCCAGCAGCACACGGATAAAAAGTCGTCCAGCAGCATCTGCACGCAGGCGCGGGAGCACTACCTACAAAACTCTCTCAACAAAGCCTTTTGGGCTAATGCGCTGGAGGATGACCAGGCAAACTCGGACGATGACTTTGAGCCCACGCCGCAGGCCTCCCTAAAGCCTCCACAACCCCAACTCCAAAGAACTCTTTCTAATGCTGGCGCTTTGGCCCAACAGAAAACTCCTGCCACCTCTCGCAACAAGAAGATCAATAACAACAACAACAACAACAAACGGAGCAGCAGCCAGAACAAGAGAACTACCAAAGAGAGAAGTGGGTCATCGCAGAGCCAAAGCAGAACTTCTGCCAGCCAGCGCCTTTCTCTACCCAAGGCCGCAAAACCCCCCTCTGGGCCACGTAGCAGCTCTCAGCAGCAACCGCACGGAGTCCTTTCGGAAAAGACCCAGCCGGATGATCTTGTTGATGAAGAAAAAGAGAAAAGAGTGGAAACAGAAAAAGAGACAACAGAAGAAGGGGAAGAAGAGGAAGAGAAAGATGCGGATAGTGGACAGAGCAAGAAGAAAGTTAGCAGCGAGATAAGTTGCTCGAGACACAACAAGGCAGCAACGAATGATGTTGACAAAGCAAAAGGGAACGAAGACGATCGAAGAGGAGATGGTAAGCAGAGAGCACAACCAATAGGCACACGCCCTACCCCCTTCCGCAACCTCCACAAAGACCAGGGACCCAAACCTTCTCGCAAAAAACTTTTGTCTACCAGAGGATATGGGCGTTGGGAAGAAGGAGGAGACAAAGATGTCTACTGGGAGCCAACCCCCTTTCACGAGGTCACGGAGAGACAACGCAAAGCCTTGGAGAAGCGCTCTGCCCATGACAACGACATCGAGCATCTGTTGTCCTTGTTTGATCCGATGAAGACCCTTTCGCAAGCGATGGCGGAGCAACCCACAAGCTCAGTAGCACAGTTGGATCCTCAAACGAGGGAGGCTCTTAAGAAGGAGATAAAACGAGTAGCTAGACTCGCGCGCAGAAGAGCTACGCCGCAGGTCGTGTTACAAGCACAACAAACCTACGAAAGCCTGCTTCAGGAAACGCATGTAATTGCAGAAGAACATCAACAACCACGTCAAGAAGAGGAAACGACTAGTTCTCGCACGAGGGCAACTGTGAAGACTGGCTCACCCTCTTCTCAAGAAAGAGTGGCCAAGTTGAAGAGTAGTGACTCTGCAGATTCGTTTTTTACGGAATGGCTCTCTTTTCCTGAGAGATATCAACGAAAGAGAAGGTCTGCTAGTGACGGGCATCATCGCTTATCTCTCTCGTCCGAGGGATTGTCATCTGGTCATTCCTCTCCGCAAACTCCAACTGAACAACTATCGGGCGACACCCAGCGTGCAAAGCGGTTGCTAAATGTTATCCGGAAGGCTGAACTCGTCATCTCCTCTCGGTCAACCGGAAGTGAAACTTCACCAGAAGCGCCACTTGCATCTTCCTCTTCTTTTGCTTCTTCGTCTTTTTCTTTTGCTTCAACCGCTGCTTCGTCCTCTACTTTCACGTCATCTTCATTATCATCTGCTCCTTTCCCTTCTGATGATAACTTGGCACTTCACAACACTACTATCATAGACTCTCCTCTTTCTCCTTCTACAGATTCTTGTGATGATATAAGCGAAGACATGATGAACGAGATATGTAATATCCTTATAGCCAGATACTCTGAGCAGCAATCACACCAGCAAATACATAATACTAATCACAATATCAATCCTTCTCCTCCTCCGGCCTTTGGCTACTCCACATCGTCCACAACCACAAACTCTGCCACCTCTACCACTAGTTTTAATCTTTCCTTCAACGCCAATACTCCTTCTTCCCACGAGTCTGCCCAACACCGAAATTCTATTCCCGTCATCATTCTGGATGACGACATTGAAGAACATCCACAAGTACTTCCACCTAAATCCGCTTCTTCCTTTTCCTCCCCTTTCCTGCCAGACCGCAATAGCCGCCAACATGAAGCACCTAGATTGCCTACTGCAAGACAACAACACGAGACATATTTACAACTGCCACACACTTACGTGCAACAACAACCACAAACAGAACAAAGAAACCTTCAGTCTGCCCCAACTGTGGTGGATTTGTCTCTTGAGGAGACAGAGAATACTATTATACGTGATACGTCTTGGTGTGATACCAGCAAAGCAGCCCCGCAATGTAACTTTGGAGGCATAAACCATCGGCAGGGTTGGGACAACCGTGACAAAGAAAAGGAGTTGCTGCAACAAGCAACAGAAGAAATGGATGCTCCGGATGTCTACGATGGCTTCGATTTTGGTGACATAGATGACAGCTTCTTGCATGCTTTGCAGTTTAACCCTCAACCACTACAAAAGGTCAAAAACGGTCATGTCTTGACCATCCTATTCTGCTTGCTGATATTCTTTCTTCAACCCTTCCTTTGCTCTTGCTCTCTTTGCTCTTCTCTCTCTCTCTCTCTCTCTCCTCCCTTTTGATCTTTATTCTTTGCTAACTCTCTCTCTCTCTCTCTCTCTCTCTCTCTTTTCTTTCTCCCTCTGCTTTGTGTTGCGCTATGTAGGAAGAAAACCCCGCCAAGTACAGAAGATTTCTAGTGGCGGAAGTAACCACGAGGGAATATAAGTACACCGATCCAGCAACCCCGGATTGGACCTGTAGTGGCAAAGAAACGGTGCTGCGGGTATTGGATGAAAAGAACATGGACGAGAGAATTGTACATTTGCGAGACGGATGGCAAACCTCACCTGTGTGCCATGGCGATTATGTCAACGTTATAGGCGACTTTGACAAGGATGGACACTGTGTCATAGATAAGGACAGGAATCTAATAATTCTTCATCCAGACCTTCTCATATCTGGTACATCTATTGGAGAGAGCTACCAATGTTTGCGGAAAGCTGTTTTGCAAGAGAGACACAAGGTAACGATAAGATATAGCTATCGGACGTTTGTTAGTCACTTTCTAACCTCTGCTCTCTCTCTCTCTCTCTCTCTCGCTCGCTTGTGCTTGCCACTCCTTTCAGCGCGGAGAGGTTACCCTTCCACTAGTACTGGGAACCATTCTTCACGGGTTGTTCGAGAAAGCCATCCGACTTTCCGACTTTTCCACTGAGACCTTTAAAGCGGGTATCACAGAGGCCGTGGCTGATAATGTAGATAATTTATATGTTATGAACCAGACTACGAAAGACCTTGAGAAGGCGCTTGAGTCATATATCCTCAAAATGCAAAAGTGGGAAAAACGTTACCTGTCTCGTGTTCGAAAACCCAAGGTAATGTTCTTTTTGTTTGTTCTTTGGTGTTGAACATTAGTTAATGTTCTGTTTCCTTCATTCTTTTGTTTGACTGGTCGTCTTCCACTCGAAAAGGCAACAGTAATTGTAGATAATCAACCAGTTAAGGTTACGATGGGCATTTCGAAAATTTTGGCAATTGAAGAAAACATTTGGTCCCCTATGTATGGACTGAAAGGTACGAAAACAAGTTCTCCTACTAATATATATTTTCTTCTGTGCATGCTGACTTGTTTTTTTCTTCTTCTTTTCTTCTTCTTCTTGTTCTTCTTGTTCTTGTTCTTCTTCTTCTTCTTTTAATAGGTAAAATAGACCTGTCAGTGGAAGCTAATATCGACCACGGAAATGGTGCTGTGGTGGAGAAGTTTGCGGTTCCGCTAGAGCTCAAGACAGGAAAGTACAAACCAAGCAATACCTCTCACTCTGCTCAGGTCATACTCTATACTTTGTTGATGGAAGACCGATACAGTACGTTTTTATTGTACTCCACTGAAAGCAAAAGAACGCAATTCTAACTTTGTTCATCTCTCCCTCCCTCCCACCAACCAACTCAGAAACCGACATTCGATGGAGCATGCTCTATTACATGACCAACGGCATCATTAGAGCGATTCCCGCACTCCGACAGCACGTCATTGCAATCCTTTCACAGCGCAATCAGATGGCAACCTTTCTGGCCAAACAGGACAGGCTTCCTCCAATGCTCAAAAGCCGTATCTGTCAATACTGCCATCAACTTGAAACCTGTGCACTTTATCACAAAGCTCTTGAAAACGGTACACTAAAAACAGTTGCGAGAGAGAAGAGACAAAGATGTTGATCACACTAACTTGTATATTTTCGCAAGGCAACGCCGAAAGTAGCTCTTTGGGCGCCCTTTTTGACGAGAAGACGGGGCACCTGAAGCCGCATCACATCGAGTACTTTCTCAAATGGGACCGACTGATAGAGCTAGAAGGCTCTGAGCTATACAAACACCGCAAAGAGATTTGGACAATGACAGGTGAAGAAAGAGAGCAAACGGGACGTTGTTGGAGCAACATGGTTGTGGACAAGGAGGTTCCCTCCAAGAATGGCTTCAAGTACACTTTCAAGAAAGCGCCAGCACCATCACCACAGCAGGAGGAGAGCTCCTATCCCGAGGAACGCCAACAAGGGTTCGAACTAAAACTGGGAATAACGAACAACAGCAGTGACAACTCGGAAGACAGCGATTGGGATGGAGGTGGTGACTCGTTACTCAACTTTGGCATAAGTCATGGCGATTATGTCATTGTGAGCACTGACAATGGTCATTTTGGGGTAGCCACAGGGTTTGTGTGCGAGATAACTCATGAGCAGGTAGTCATCTCAGTGGAGGAACAGCTGCGGCCTCCACCAACCCCGATGCAAAGCATGACCACTTCTTCTTCATCTTGCGATTCTTTTCACCGGTCTCAAGTGTTTCATGGGATTATCGACATAGAAGACATGATAAAAGAACCATCCCAGAAAAAATCGAAGATGAATGTGATACAAACATCACATCCTTTACTTCCTCACCCTCGTCAACCTCTTAGCGTCAGCGACATTCGATGGCGTATCGACAAAGAGGAACTCTCTCACTTTGTCAAAGTTGTGAAGCAAAATCTGCTTACGCTGTTCCTACCTACCGGTAGCGATGTGAAGCGAAGAAGACTGTTGGTGGATGGAGAAGAACCCAAGTTCAACAACACCTTGTCCACTTCAGTCTTGAAGGATGGCCTCTCCTCTCCCGTAAAGCTCAATCCTCTTCGAAGTCCTTCTTCTTCATCTTCTGGTGGTCGAGCTGGAAAAAGTAGAAGCAAACTACAAAACAATAACGACGGCACAGACAGCGAAGAAGTACGATCCGCCATTATGCAAATGAATATCTGTCCTTCTGCTCTGGATTGTGCCCTCAACGTCGACCAAAAGAAAGCCATCAAGAAAGTGCTCTCCGCACAGGACTATGCTCTCATCCTAGGCATGCCCGGCACTGGGAAAACCACTACTATCGCTCATATCGTCAAATCCCTGGTGGCCTGCGGCAAGAGCGTGCTCATTACCTCCTACACCCACACCGCTGTGGACAATCTGCTGGCCAAACTGGAGAACATGGGCGTGGACTTTTTGCGTCTTGGTCGTCCGGAGCAAGTCTCCTCTGCCTTGAGAAAGTACACTCTGTACGGCTACAGTGACGAAACAGGTAGCTCGACGCCTGCAAAGCAAGCGAAGAGCGTTGAGGAGTTGGAAAGGCTGTTCAACGAAAAACAGGTGGTAGGCAGCACTTGCTTGGGCATCACGCATTCGCTGTTCAGAAAGAGAAAGTTTGATTATTGCATTGTGGATGAAGCTAGTCAGCTTACGCAGCCTGTTTGCTTGGGACCGCTTCGTTTCGCTGATGTTTTTGTTCTAGGTTTTTCTTCCTTCTCTTTTCTTCTTTCTCTTTCTCTTCTGAACTAACGTTATACTGTAGTGGGTGATCACTACCAACTTCCTCCATTGGTTCGAAACTCGGATGCAAAGGAAGAAGGTCTGGGAGTCAGTCTCTTCAAACACCTCTCCGAAAAGTATCCCAACGCCGTTGTAAATCTACAATATCAATATCGCATGAATGCAGATATTATGTGCCTCTGCAACGAGCTTATCTACAACCATCAACTCAAGTGCGGCACCATGTTTGTTGCCAATAGTTCACTTGCCGCCAAAATGCCTTTCTACTCTAGTCTTCCGCCACCCAAACAAAAGAAAGGACATACTGTACCAGGTAAAAGCGCGTTTACAACACAAAGCTTGCCTTCTTCATTTTTTTCTATTTCTTTTGTTTCTGAGCTTTCTTTTAACACAAACAAAGGCTCCTCTCAGCAATATCAACAACAGCAACATTGGTTAAGCAGTGTATTGGATCCTCTTCGTCGCGTTATCTTCCTCAACACGGACGACGTACCCGCTCCAGAAGGAGTGCGTGGCTTGGAAAACATTCCAATCCTTAGCAATAAAGTGGAAGCTCGGCTAGTCTATCTTCTCACCGACGCGCTGCTCTTTTGTGGAGTTCCTCCGGAAGATATTGGCATCATCTCCCCCTACAGGTCTCAACTAAAGACCATACGTTCCTTGCTTCAAAAGATCAACGCGAGAGTCAACAACGCTATAGAGATGCATACTGTAGATAAGTTCCAGGGGCGAGACAAAGATTGTGTCGTCATCTCTTTGGTTCGGTCCAACGAGGAAAAAAATGTAAGTTATTCTTCTTTTTTCGTTTTCGTTTTCGTTTTCGTTTTGTTTTGTTTTGTTTTGATGAGTATAGTTGTATTAACGGGTACTGCTTGCTTTTTTGCTAGGTGGGAGAACTGCTACGAGATTGGCGCAGGGTCAATGTAGCATTCACCAGAGCCAAGAAAAAATTGATCATTGTTGGGTCGTTGAATACCCTTAAAAGCAACCACCTGTTTGACATTTTCCTCAAAATTATGGCAGAGAAAGATTGGGTATTGCTCTCTCCTCGTCTGTCTGTCGTTATATTATTTCTTTTTCTTGCCCTAACCATAACGAATAGATCTTTAATCTGCCAGGAGGAGCGCATACATATTACTCCACAAACAAAAGCATCTTCCTCTCTCCATCCCGCCAACAGCATCACCAACAACACCATCCTTCTTCCTCCTCTGTACAGCCTTCACTAGCCTCAGCATCTTCAACGATGTTCCTCAACGCGCATCCTCCTCCTTCTCGATGCTCTTCTGCACAAAAGCGACTTTTTTCTGACAGCTTGTCCACTCCTTCGTCATCACCACCTCCGACTCCGCAAGCCCCCGGAGCTTTTTCCTGCTTGCCCCTCCGTGCTGATGCAAACACAAAAGCTGCGCACCGCACACCGCATCTCAGCGTCGCGAGAAATATCCTGGATGAACTCACGCCATCAACGTATCACCCGCCTCCTCCTGGTGTCGTTGCACCAAGGAATTATCTTTAAAAGGAAAAACCATCGTTGCTAGGGTACTATTTATGCATAAAAGCAAAGATCGTCATCTGCCCTCAAAACTATTCAAAGCAAAACGGTTTTTCCGTGATCCTTTCCGTTATCGGAAATTACAACAAAAAAAAAAAACCCCCAAACGCTCCGCCCTCCGCACATGTGCACAACCACTGAGGGAACGAGCTGCTGCACCAAAAGTGAGCGAAGAAGAAATAGACAAATAATAATAAACAACAACAAAACAAAAGGGAACATCGTTCCGGAACCAGGCGCTGCCCTTTTCCTGTTGCACACTTATTAAGAAAAAAGAGAGAGAGAGAACTCCCTGCAAAAAAAAAAAAATAATAATGGAGGCGGATGGTGCTGTGCCCGGAGGAAAGGAGGAAGGAGACTCCGACCAGAAGATACCTGCCGCGCCGGGAGAAGAAGGAGGAGAGAGTGAACGCAGGAGGAGGAGGCGGAGCAGCACAGGAGGGGAAAATGGGAGAGACAAAGGAGGGAGAGGAGGCGGGAGAGGTAGATATTCCTGGTCCTCTTCATCGGGGCTGAGGGGCATGTTGGGAGGGTTTACGCTGGAGCAGCGCAGTACTCCTCCCAATAAGGCCTGGAAGTTCGTGGAGATACCCTCGCAACGATGTCCCTACCCCCGAAGAAAACATGGCCATCAACCGCCACAACAGCAACAACAGACCCAACAAGGAACCCTGCAGCAACAAACATCGACATCCGTTTTAACTTCTTCACAACCTCTACAACCCAAACCACAACAAAGAAAAGGTGGGATGGGGGTCGGGCTGGCAGATGATGTCGTTTTCAGAGGAAGAACGCACACTCCCATCGCCGACACCAGTAGAAGTGACAGCAGCAGTAAGTCCTCGAGCTTTGACGAAAGCGTCGCCTTGAACGCACATGCCTCCTTCACCTCGACGTTTACGTCAACGGCAACTGCTCCTTCCAGAACAACTCCCAATGCCACTACAACCTCTCTTTTTTCCACTCCGTCAGCATCCGCAGCGCCCTCGCAGTTGTGGCCGTTGTACGGTTCGTTGAGGCCGGGGGATGGCAGCACTCACACCAATCAGTCACCACCCGGCTTTGTGCATCGCAATCACATTCTTGAGCAGCAGAAGAGCTTCATAACGCGGGAACAGCGACCCTGTCCTCACCCGCAGAACCATCATTTTGGAGAGGAAGAGGAGGAGGAGGAGGAAGAGGAGGAGGAGGAGGAAGCGGAGGAAGAGAGAGGAAGGGCGGTGTTATGGAATGAGGGCGCTCATCTGACCAGCTTTGCGACCACCCTCCAAAAGCTTACCCTCTACAGGGACACCAATTGGTCGTTGGTGCCGTTGCATCCCGCTGCCGTTCATCCGGAGAGCCTGTACTACCTCACTTCCACCAAGACCGGAAGAGAGGAGATCAGTTGTCTGTCTCTTAACGTCCACATCGTGCTTTGCTTTGGTTTGCCCTCCTGCTCACCCAAATTCTTACCCTCTTCACTCTTTGCATGTCTCCCATTTTCGCTCATCTTCTCCTCTTCTCTCTCCCCTTTCTTCTCTTTGTTGGCGGTCATGAACAGGAGCGCTGCTAACCGACGATTATGCGGGAGCGGCGGAGCACTTTAACATTGCTAGGCATCACGCCTCCTACTTGCTCGACTACACCGACTACAGCGTGGCGCAGGCCTTTAATCAATTGGGCTATTGGCTGCTCTGTGTGTAAGTGGGAACCTTCTCTCTCTCTCCCTCCTCCTCTTATTATTATTTTCATCTTTGTTTTTGACAAAAACTTCTTCATCAATGCGACTTTCAAGAGAGGGAGATACGGAACATTGCGACTACTATTTTACCATTGCGGTGAGCATGTGCCGAACGCTCGGTGCCTTCAACAGCAGCGCCTACATCCGCTCCCTCTATGGCTTCTTTCTGAATCCTAGTTCCACCGCGACCGATCTTCAGCCATTGCGCCAGGAAGTACAACGCATCTCCGACTATCCTTGCTTCAGTGTGCCCTTTGGCCACCTTACTGCGTTTCTGGACCCAAAGAAGCCGGTTTCGGCTGTAACGTTACCTACTGACTCAGCGCTTAT
Source organism: Balamuthia mandrillaris (assembly GCA_031835245.1). Classification (NCBI taxonomy): domain Eukaryota; phylum Discosea; order Longamoebia; family Balamuthiidae; genus Balamuthia; species Balamuthia mandrillaris. Next base: position 143,920 of record JAVKOQ010000055.1, on the reverse strand, counting down.
TCTTCAGAAGCTGCATGAGACTCATTCCTTTTCGCAGGTCATTCTGGAAGTGTTCTCTGGTATTTGCATCTCTTCTTGTGGTTTCGTTCGTTCTTTCTCTTTCGTTGCTGTTTAACTCACAGTAAACTTGCATTCAGCGCTGATTCTCGCAGATAAAAGCGAAGTGATGATTCCTACATCCTCTCTCCTTCCTTTTCTCAACATTATCGAACAATGCGAGCACGAGCTGCAGCGCAGCACCATCTCAGTCACTGCCCGCTTCCACCTACGTTACCTTCTGACCGCCATGACCGCTCACCTCCATTGGAAATTGGGCGACAAGGAAACAGCCTTCAAGTCCGCCATTGCCTTCCTGGAAATTACGCAACAACCCAAATGGAGATGGGCCATCGCAGGCTTTCCTGCCACCATCTACTGGATACTTGACATCTTTTATAGCAGCCAAAAGAATGACCTGTTGGCGCTGCAGCTTTACTTTATCGACGTGACGGCTGGTCGCTTTCAGACGGTGGCGAAACTGCGCAGGATGTATTATGAGCTGTTAATGGCACGAATGGAATCCGCAGATCTAACGTGTTCCTCTAGTTCACATCACCAACCATCGCCCCAACATAATCATCAACAACCACCACTTCAACAACGGATTACAACGATGGAAGAGGAAGAAACGCAAGGTCCTGTCATCTAATAGTGGTTGTCTTTTGATTATGGACCGTTTCATCATTATCATCAACCCAAAGAAGACTCACCGTTCCTTCCCTCGACGATCTTCTTCGTTTCGGCGCAACATTCATTATCGCCTTCCCTCCATCAATAGAATGGATTGTTGGAAAGATTGGCTTTCGCACGTTCGGATGAGTGAAGATAGGCATAAGGTGTTCATCCGATAAACATCCGCATCTTTATCAAGTTTTGAAGGAATCAAGGAGCTCCTAAAGCGCCAGAGGGTCTGTTCTTCAACATCTCTCGGAACATGGCCATCTTCTCATCCTCTTTTCTCTGGTACTCTTCCAACTTGCTTCTTGCTTGTTGGGCTTTTGCTTCCTTTCTTGCTGTTTCTCTTTCTCGTTGTCTGTGTAACCTTTCATACAAACAAAAAAAAAATTAACGATTTGAAAGAGAAAGTCACAGTAGCAACAGACAGAGAAGAGGGAATAAGAAAGAGAAGTAGAGAAACCTTGCGCGAAGAGAATCATCACCGCCCATAAGGTCGACTTCATCGTGTTCTGGAGAGTCATCTTTGCGCGTGTAGGCCCCTTTGGCCATTCGTTTCTCCCGTTTGGCAGCAAAGCTACCCGGATCTGGCTTTGGCGCCAACTCATCCTATTCATTTTTTTACAAAGTAAGCCCACAATATGCAAACAAATATAAAAAAAGCATACCATAACTGCTCGCTTGTAGTCGTTAAAGTTTTTATCTTGCTTTCGCTTCATCAAGCGGTTGTATCTACGTTCGTCCTCATCATCTATTCCGTCATTCGTGGTTGTGCTGCTGGATAGCGAAGGCTGAGAGGTTGATGTAGAAGATGACGAACGGGAAGTGGAGGAAGGGCGAGGGCCACGGCCTCCTACATTTGTCTCTTTGGAGACTTGATCTTTCACTAATAGAGGAATATTGAAATGATGGTGCATCAGCTTCAAGCTCTTTACAAAAGAATACGCATTGGATTGAGCTCAGTACCTGCTCCGACTTCAACCGGATTGTATGTATTCTTCTTCGTGAAGCCCCACACATATCGTGTTCGTGTGTTGCTTTCGGTGTCGGTTTGCAATCTTCCAGTATAGTATTTCTCTGCAATCATCCAAAGCAGAGTGAGAACACCATTACTTCCCCAAAAGAGAGAGAGAGAGAGAGAGAGAGAGAGAGGGCAGGGAGGGAGAGAGGGAGAAAGCGGTGCGAGCATAGAAGACTAGAGCAAGAAGAAGGCTTCAAACCAGGAAGCTGGCCTTTGTTCCACACAGTCACGAACTTATCAAAGTATTTATGCGCCTTGTGAGAGCTCAGCTCGTCAAAGAACTTGTTCTTGGCTTCAATGAGCCTTTTTTATATATTAAGTGAGAAGTGCAATGAGAGATGACGAGATAAGAGAGAGAGAAGAGAGAGAAGAGAGAGAGGGAAGAGAGAGAGAGAGAGGGAGAGAGAGCGAGATTAGATTACCATTGTCTGAACTCAGGGTTTTTGGCAAAGTAGTCCTTGTCAGAAATAAGTGTTTGAGAGGAGGCAGCGTTTTCTGGAAGAGAGCAAGTGAGCAATAACAGTAAAAGACTGTAGTGAGGGCAAGCAGATAGGCCACCAAAGAAAACGTACGTTGAAGAAAAAGTTTGGCTTCTTCCTCCAGCTGCTTGTGTCTGTCAGATTTGTGCTTCTCCTTCTTCTCTTTCTTTCTGTGCTTCTCTTTCTTGTGTTTCTTTCGCTTTTTATCATCGCTGCTGCGCCGTCTTTCCTCTTTTCACATGTGAAATGAGCGACCCGCTCCGTTCCCATCGAAAGAATAATAAGCAAACAACAAAAAAAAACTAGGTACCGGGTGAGCGAGAGCGTTTTCGCTTGGATGAATGGTCTCTGTCCTTTTCACGGCGATGTCTACTGCTGCTGCCACCACGACGTTCCTCCTTGCCATTCGCTCGGCTGCTCTTCGTAGTTGAGGCCTCCATCCCTTCGTCCCTGCGTGGTTGCTTTTTCTCTGCTTTTTATTTTTTATGTAAATTTTTTTGGCTTCAACGAGAGTCGATCCAACGTTTTGGGGAATCTTCCCACGTTCAAATTTGGATATAAGTAACAGGCCCAAAATATCCTTTTTTACATCTCCACGACGACCCGGAAATGTGACCTCATGACGACATTACGCTAACAAAGAGAGAGAGAAGTAAGAGAGAGCCAAACTTCTCATTCATGTACGTGCAGCAGCAGTTCTTGCTCCTCCTCCCCTCATTCCCCTGGTTTGGGTCTAACTTAACCCGGTGCGTCTCACCAAAAACGTCCAAACAGGGAGTGCCACCCGGAACAGCACGATCCTGCCATCAAAGAGGTGCTGGAGGAGCTCAGCCAGCGCTTGAACCCCCCGAAGCAGGCCTTTGAGGCCGCACTGGCCACGCTCGAGGCCAATTGGATCACGCGCCTCTCGAGCTGGGGCAAGCTCACGCCCTCTCAACGCGACCAGCTTGCCCTCCCGTTGCTCCTCAAGAACGAGCTGGACGCGCTTTCTCTCCAACAAGAACAAGCCAGCAAGAAAAAGCGAGCCAACGATGTTGGTGAGAAAGAACGAACCGTCTCTGCAGAAGGAGTCCAGCAGAGCTCCAACAAACGAGCGAAAGGAACGGGTGCCTCCGCGGCAGCGATCGATGTGAAGGAGGAAGGAGAGGCGTTGGCGGTGTTGAACCCGGAGATCGTGGGTGAGGAGTGGGTGCAAAAGGCGAAGCAGGCCTACGAGAGCAAAGCCCACCAGCCCTTTTCTCACAACTTTTTGGAGGGCTTCCTGAAGGAGTCCTTCATCGATAGCTTGCGCGACGAGCTCCTCACCCTCAGCTTCCAACGCAAGTCCAATGACCTCTACGATTTTTATCAAAGCAAAGACCTCAAAGTACCTTCTTTCTCTTTTCTCTTTTCTCTTTTCTCTCTTCTCTTTTCGCTTCTTTCAAGTTTCTCCTACGAACGACAGCCCTAACGCAACCCTTCTATATTTTGATCAAAAATGAATAAAGGGCTGTAGTTTGCCAGCAGTGAGCAAGCTTCGAGCGACCCTTTACAGCCAGTCCTTTCGCCAATGGCTTAGCAAGATAACCGGCATTGAAGGGCTCAACGACACCATCGATATGAGCGTGGCTCGCTACACCGACACCTCCACTCTCCTCTGCCACGACGACGAGCTTGAGGGACGACGCATCGCCTACATTCTCTACCTGGTGCCCAAGGATTGGGACACCGCTACGGAAGGAGGAACGTTGGACCTCTTTGCAGTGGACGAGAGCACCAAGCAGCCAGTGAGCATTGCAGAGTCCATCTCTCCCACTTGGAACTCCTTTGTGTTCTTTGCGGTGAGCGAGGTCTCATGGCATCAGGTCTCGGAGGTAAGAACAGCGGATCAGATGGGCTTCAGGGAAAGGATGTCCATAAGCGGATGGTTCCATGGCCCTCCTCTTCCGAAGAACACTGCCTCTCTTTGGAAGGAACCTCCTCCTCCTTACCTTTCTCCGCTTCCTACTCTTGCTTCCTCTGCTTCTTCAACTAGCAAACAAAAGGAAAAAGCTGAAAACGAAGAAGAGAGTTTGACAGAGGAAATGTTAGGTGTGTTGCAAAAATGGCTGAACCCGATCTACCTCGCCAAGGAGAATCAGGAAGCCATTAGAGAGGAGTTCTTGGAGGAGTCCAGCATTCAGCTCAACGCCTTCCTCCGAGATGATAAGTACGAACAAGTCATGGAGGAGCTCTGCTCCGATGAGGATGAGCACCAACACATCAAGGAGTGGCGATTCAAAGGACCTGTCAACAAGCGGCATTACATGTGCCTCCCGGACACGGAGGAGCGTCACACCATCCAACAGCTCTCCCGCTTTCTTCGTTCGGACGTGTTTTTCAGCTTCTTGCGATACATTACTGGTTTGGACCTCGCCACCGTTACCTATCAGATTCGCAAGTTTCTTCCTGGTATGTTCTCTTCTTCTCTTCTCGTTTTTTTTCTTCTGCACATGGAGAAAGATGATACTTACATGCATTTAAACACAGGTACATACACATTAGTTCATGATGGAATAATCGAGGAGGAGGCACTGGACGTGTTTCTATGTTGCAGCACTAACGACATCGAGGTGGACTGCGGCGGCCAAGTCATCTACATGGACGAAGAGACGGAGCTGCTCTCCGTGCCCTGTCAAATGAACACCCTCTCGCTTACATACAGGGACAAAGGCACCATGAAGTTTGTCAAGTACCTGAACAACCATTGCAAGGACATCCGATTCGACTGGGCAATGATCTTCAAGGAGAACGAGAAGAACGGCGAAGAAGAACAGCAAAGATAAGCATTTTTTAAATAAATGACAACTCATGGAACAACGTGAATAGGCTGTTGTCGGACGTTTAACATCGTTACGCTTCTTTCGGAGCAACAACTTTTGTAAAAGGAGGTAATGCAAGTGGAGGCCTGAGGATGAAGCCTCCCAAAACCCAAAAACAGGTGCTTCCTAGCAAGCAAATCGGCAAGAGGGAAGGCTCTTGCCTCTCAAGAAGCAACATTACAACCAGCAAGTTACACCAACAGACGACATCTACCAATTGTCTCTCCCATCCTCCCCCAAAGCCAAACGGGCTTCTGCTTCAGACCAACAAACTTGGCTGTAGGGGGTAGCTCAAGTAGGTTGGTGGTGTTGACTACTCCTGTCGTCTGGGGTAAGATAGGATACATGTCGTCACTGTGGTGGAACAGATCACTGCCACCCCTTTGGGCATGGAGACATTGGAAGTTACAGCCATTTCTGGTCCATTGTGCCCCTTCTCTTCTTCCTTTGGCGTTTGTTGCTCTTGTCCTGCCTTTGCATGTTCTTGTAAGTCGGTTTTCCATAGGAGATTGTTCGCCGCTTTGCGTGACATGCGGGGTTGCGTCGTTTGTGGCCCTGCCCATATCTTCTCTTTGTTGTATATGCAGTGGATTAAGTTCTTCTTCCCAAACAACTCTCTCTTGCCACATCGCCTCGGCTTTCTCCTTCTCCCTCTCTTTCTTCTTCTCCCCTCTTTCTTCTCATTCTTCGTCTTCACAATTGTCGATCGTTGCGAGAGAGCTTTGATCTAGGTATATTCGAACTTGTTAGTGAGCTCCAAAAAAAAAACAGAGAGATGAAGAGCTCAAAGTCAATGAAGGAGACGACAAAGAAGTTGGAAGCGATGGTGCAGACGTAGATAGCGAAGCCAACGAGCTGGCCGAGGGAGATGTCATCTGCCCACGAGCAGAGCCTTGGCTTGACAATTAACATTCCTCCGGCTTGGCGCATCCCAATCTTTTGACCCCGCACAAAACGATCTGCATACACATAAACATAAGCATTCCAATCTAAAGAAGATAGAAACAGAGAAGGGAGAGGAGATGAAAGAACCTCTCTGTGTCGGTGATGGTAACTGTTTTGCTCTTTCTTCGTTGTTTTATGACCAAAGAGTCGCGTGGTGAAGGCGACGTTTTGCCGCTAGCACTCTCTGCTTGGCTGGCTCTCTCCCCGCGGTATTCCTTTTGCGCGTTCTTCTTTTTGTTGCTCTTGCTGTTTTCCGTGTTGCCCTCCTCCTCTGTTGTTGATTTGCTTCTCTTTTTCTTCTTCTTCTTTGTGGTCTCCTTCTTTTTCTTGCTTGGTTGGACTTCTTCAATCCGTTCGTTCTCTTGTCTGGCGAAAGGAAAAATGATTTGTGGAATGCTTCCAGTGCGCGACTTCGGTTCTTCCTCTGCTATGGCCTCGTTGCTGTTGTTATAGTGATCCACAAAGTCCACTTCGTCCACTTCCCTGTTACCATCTTCATCCTCTCCTTCATCCGGCCCTCAACGTAATGCCTCCTTCCTCCGTTATCGCTTCTTCGTCCACCTCTCCTGGTAGCTTCTTTGGGAACAACAAGACCCTTGTTTGGTGGTGGGGGTGGCAGAAGAAGAGGAAGAGAGGGAGAGGGACATGGAGTCATCCTCTCCTTCGCTCTCGCTGACGACCATGCCCACCACATCGTAGTCCGCGGAGGTGAAGTCGTCATCATCGGCACCGCCTCCGGAGGTGAAGCTCTCTTCTTGCGCTTCTTCCCATATATTTTGAGCTGTCTTTGTTGTTGAGGCAGCGGCCGACGATGTTGCGGCTGTGGACGTCTTTGGCGATAACGAGGCGGAAGAGGAAGAGGAGGAAGAAGGGCGAAGTGTTGTTGAAGAGGAGGAGGACTTTCCACGCACGACCACAACCTCTTGATCTTCCTCCTGTTCCACAACCACTTGGCTTGCATGGCCTTGCCCACCTTTCTCACTGCTTTCCTGTTGTTCGTTGGTGGTACCTCCAGCCCTGATGTCCAACGGCGGTCGTGAAGAGTTCGCCACAACAGAAGAACGTGAAAAGACTTACTCGAACTTCTTCTGTCTCTAGTCTCCACCAACTGCCCCCCACGTCTTCTTCTCCTCCGGTATGGCGGGGAGGTAGACAATGCCCTTCTGGCCAAACATCCGCCGGGCCTCCTCCAACCGCGCCACCCACTTCTCCATGGCGTAGGCATCCTCCGCCAGGAAGAAGAACGTGGAGGAGAGGGAGGGGGGGAGAGCGCAAAGAGGGCGCCTCGTCGGGGTGGATCTGGTGGCGTAGGGCCGTCTGCGCCGTGACGCGCTCCACCGAGAGCACCGTCTTCATGGGGAGGTTGCCCTTCTCCCGCTTTTGGCCCTGCTGGTTGAAGTAGTGCAGCTTGTTCTTCTTCAGCACGTACCATTGCTTGTTCCATTTGCCGCCCAAGGTTGCCCGAGCCTTTCTCCAACAGTAGCACGAGAGGCATGCGATAATCGTCCGCCAGCACGGGCGCGAAGAACCTCACGGACCTACCATCGCTGGTCATCATGGTCTTCGACTCGGTCTTGCCAGAGTCATCCATCTTCTTGGCTATCTCGTTGCCCAGCGAACTCTCTGCGACCATCATTTCCTTCGCTGACGTTAGGTCCCGCGCTCCTCGTTGTTTGTTGCTTGTCTCTCCAAGCTGCGGAACGCTGCTATACAGACACGGACAACAGTTACGCTTACTCAGGAGGGGTGGGGGTAAAGTTGGCCAGGTCATAGAGTGCTTCTGAGCTGTCGTCGGACTCATGGAGAGTGTCCAACGGCTTGACAAATCTTTTAAAGCTCTCGTGCTGGTGGGCAAACTCGTTCCTTTCTAATGAGTCCATGTAGCCATAGGCTCGAGCGTAACGGAGTACTGTGCGCCAATAATCCTTGGTCAAGCTTCTGCAGCTATTTACTCGTTTGGTTCGCGAAGGACGCTCAGCCATGTCCATTTCACTCTTGGAAACCTTGGCATAGGCATCAGGGTCGCTGTCAGAGGCCGCCTTCCTTTGGAATTCGATGATGTCGTACATGCACTCGGAGTACTTGGGGTGTTGGAGGGTGATCTCAAGTCACAGTTGTAAACGACCCTGCTCCCTTTCTTTCCTCTCGGTGGCCTTTGCTTGTTCCTTTCCTGGAACAAGACTGCCGCCAAAAACTGTAGCCAGCAGCGTTGAAAGCCCATTCCCCATCCTCTTGGCCGTTGCGCGAAAGTCGGGCATGCGGTCGGGGGTGTTATTGTCGGCCATGGTGGGGCGGTGATACTAGGAAAACAGGAGCTTTTTTTGTAAGAGTGTTCAGATGGTAGAAAGCAAAGAAAAGAGATAAAGGTTGTGGTACTTTTTGTTATCCTTTGGGTGTCGACACCATTTTGGGGTACAGACAACGTTTTGGGGTGCACCCAACACCCTAAACCTTGACGTTTGCCTACTGTGCGCTCACTCCTTTTGACCTCACCGAAGGAAGCCTCCCGAAACCCAAAAGCAGGTGCTTCAGAGCAAGCAAATAGGCAAGAAGGAAGCTCCTAAATTTGCAGCTGAAGCAGAAGCCTTTGGGTTTTGGGGGGGAAGGAATGAGAGAGACGATTGGTAGTAAGCTGGTTGAAATGTTGCTTCTTGCGGGGCTGGTAGGATTAAAGGAATTGAGTTTCTGGTGCTTGTCTTGGTCTGGTTCCATGGCTGTAGCGGGCATATCATGTCGGTCGTGTTGGCGGGAGTTCGGGAATAGTAGTGTTGGTTTGTGTTCGTTGGGTGGTCAGGTCTGCTTGGTTTGTTTCTGTGGCTTGGCTTGTGCTAATCGGGCGGCTGTCGAACTTAATCGTGTCGTCTTGGGGTGAATTGGATTCATGTCGTCATTGTTATGGAAATTTCGATTTAGTACTGGTGCATGACGACATGAAAGGCAATTAATAATACCTTTTCTTTTTTTGTGCATTACCTTTTGGTTCAATTACTTTTTCCGTTGGTCGTTGGTTGGTTGATGCTGGTAGGCCGAAGAGAAGTTGATAGTTGTTCAGGCGGGGTCGTAGGTAGTAGGTAGTAGGTAGTTGTTGGGCTGACGGAGAGGATAGTTGACCAGCTTGTCAGAGGGCAGGCGCAGGGTCGTAGGGAAGGAAGTTGTTCCGGCAGCGGGCAAGGGGGAGGGTGGGGTGGAGGAGGACCTACATGGCAGAAACACAAACAAACAAAAGAAAAAGAAAGTACGGCGTAAATGCGGACAAAAAAACTTTAAAAGCATAGGAAATGACCTTATTTTCTCTGTGGGACGTCATGGCGGCTGCTGCTGAGTATTTATATGGGACAAAGTTGTGTTGGTGGTGGAAAAGAAAAAGGGGTGAAGGTTCCCAAAAGCAGAGATATCAGAGGAGAGACAGAGGGGGAATGGGAGGGGACGTACCTTGTAGTCATAATGGCTCGGCATACTTTAACGATGGAACGAAGAGGGAGAGAGCGAGAGAGAGAGAGAGAGAGAGAGAGAGAGAGAGAGACGGAAAAGGGATAGGGGACCTACCTTGAAGTTTCTTGGCTTACATAAATGATGGAACAAAGAGGAAAGAGAGAAGGAGAGAGAGACAGAGAGGAAAAAGGGGTAGGGGACGTACCTTGAGGTTTCTTGACTTATAACGGAAAGTAAATGACTAGAGGAGAAAGAGCAGAAATGAGGAGGAGGCGTACCCTGTAGACACATTGGCATGGCTTGAAAACAGGAATGAACTGTACAAAAGAGAAAGAGAGAGAGAGAGAGAGAGAGAGTTAGTGATGTTGCTACGGCCTGGCAAGTCCACATCCACATCCACATTCACACATCCACATCCATGTCCACATCCACGTCCACATCCACATCCACGTCCACATCCACATCCGCATCCAAGTCCAGAATCCAAAGTCCACTCCTCCTCCACCCCTTCTATCTGCAGAAAGACAACAAAGAAAAGAAAATAAAATAAGTGTAGTTAGTCTGCAACAAACAAATGGGGAGGGAGGGAGAGGGGGGAGGGAGGGGGAGGTGCGAGGTGGAGGAGGCGCAGTTGACTCACGAAACGAACAAACACAATTGACCACATACAACGGACACACACAAACAAATAGTGAGTTAGTGATGTTACAACGAGAACAAAGAAAAAAAGTGTAGTTAGTATCCAACAAACAAATGGGGAGGGAGAGAGGGGGGGGGGAGGTTCGAGGTGGAGGAGGCGAAGTGGAACTCAAGAAAGAGAATGAGTTAGTGGGTTGGGTTAGTTGGGAGACGACTGAGGAAGATGTTCTGATAACTTAGACGGTGGTGATCCACGGAATGAAAGAGGAAAGATAGAAAGAAAGAAACAACAAGAAAGAAACGACAAGAAAGAATATCTGAAAAATAAGCGAAGAAAAAGAAAGGTGAAATACCTAGTCGTACCAAACCGTTGTTCTCTGCTCGGGTCTGTCCGAAGTACTTTGGTAGACGTAGAAAGCGTAGGCGTTGGTAGATGTAGAAAACGTAGGCGTTGGTAGATGTAGAAATCGTAGGCGTTGGTAGATGTAGAAATCGTAGGCGTTGGTAGATGTAGAAATCGTAGGCGTTGGTAGACGTAGCAAGCGTAGGCGTTGGTAGACGTAGAAAGCGTAGGCGTTGGTAGATGTAGAAAACGTAGGCGTTGGTAGATGTAGAAGGCGTAGGCGTTGGTAGATGTAGAAATCGTAGGCGTTGGTAGATGTAGAAAGCGTAGGCGTTGGTGTTGAAGTTCGAAGATGGCCATGCCTGTATGATATAAAGAGAGAGAGAGAGAGAGAGAGAGAGCGACAGAGACAGAGACAGCGAGAGAAACAGAGACAGAGAGAGAGATCGACGAGGACTCAGCAGCCAGGCATGTAACCAACCCCGCCTCCTTCACCTCAAATACTTACCGTTTCAGTTGCAGTCGACGGACGGAAGGACAGAGAGAGAGAGGAAGAGAGAGAGAGGAAGAGAGAGAAGAGAGTCTACGCAGCCCACGGAACCATGTCCAACCAATCCAAAAAGAGCTCACGGGCAGGTTGCAAGCGCTCCATGTGGCGGATCGGTTCAAAACACCATGTCAAGGCCAAGGGGGACAATACCATTGCAACGTTGCCGGCGCTCATCCGGTTCTGGTCCTGCTTGCTCACAACGGCGCGACCCAGTTGCAAGATTTCTTTCAGCCAGGTCCTACTCCGGTCGTCCAATTGGCTCCATACCTCTGCGGGGTCCAAGTCCAAGTCCTCAGGTTTCTTCCTTGCGGCGGTCCAAACACTCTCAGGGATGATACCTTCCTCGAATGCCTTGCGGTATTTGCTTAGAATGAATCCGGTGATGTCGTGGACGTCCTCTTTGCTCCATTTGATGGGTCGTTTCCGAGCGTCCATGGCGAGCAGCTGGTTTATCCGGATCTTTCTTCCTGATAGTCGCAAGATTCCTTCGGTTTGTAGCACGTCGGTCTGCTGGAGGACACTCAGGGCGGCTGCAACGTTCCGCGGTAATTCCGTTTCCAGGTTCTGTCTCAGGCGGCGGTTGCGCTTTCCGCGGAGGGGATTGGGCAAGACCCTCCTTGCCTCCTTCATAGCCCAGCTCCAACCGCAGCCTTTGGTGGACCTCTGGGCCTGCGGATTTTTCTGCATCTTGGGTGGCTCGGAGGGTGGTAGCGTTTGAGGCTGTGGTGGTTGCAGTGTAAGGGGCACATCTGACTGCTTGGGTTGATGGAGTTCGGCGGTACTGGCGAGAGGCTTGACTTGTGGTAGATGGTTCCTTGGCTTTTGGGCATCCACATCGTCATCGGGGGCGCATTCACGGTGGGCAGGTTCCTCATGCTGCGTTGACAGGGGGGTGGGGTCCAGCTTGAGGTTGAGTGGCTGTAGATCATAATCGGAGGTCTGATCCGCTAGTTTGATGACGTCCGTTCGGCTGAGGTCATTGCACGCTTCGAGATCGTGGGGAAGGATCGCGGACGCGTCGATGGCAACTTCCGGCTTGCTTTCGGGCAGGGTTATCTTGTGGTCGTCCAAAACGGCGGCGGGCTTGGCAAGTTCCACGTCCAAAGGGGCAGCGGGCGTGGCATTGTCCAAGTTCTTCATGGTCCAGTGCTTGTGGTCTGCCAGTTCCAAAAGGGCGGCAACGGCGGTAACTTCCAAGGTCTCGGTGGCAACTCGGGCGGCAGAGGGTTGTTCAATGGCGGGGTTGGGGCAAGGTTCTGGTTTATCGGCGGGGGGGGCGGGGGCGGCGACGGCAGCAACTGGAAGGGCGGCAACTCTAGGGTGGTGAGGGGCTGGCAGCTCTGGTTCCTGGCGGCTCATGGCTTCCCAAAAGGCAACCTTCGCCTTGACGGATCCAACCTGAACGATTGAAGGAGAGTGGGAGAAGTTCATTTTTTTTTTTTGTTTGTTTTGTGGTTACGTGTTTTTTCTTTGAGTGTTTTGTTTGTTAAAGGAATTAGCAAAAGAGTCAAAAAAACAAGGGATAAGGGGGTGTCCGTGAAACGGGTTTAAAGAATATCAGTCGCTGGTAAGAGTGATAGCAGTTGTGTGAGGGGAGAGTCACAGTGTGAGTAGAACTCGATGTGTGTATCGTTTCTAGTTGAAACTACAAAATAAAAAAAATATCGTTTTGGCGCACTTCTTACCGAGCGAAGAGGCGCCAAGCAGTAACGGTCAGTTTTCTTTCCAAATAGCATCTGGTTCACCAACCGCCATCCCGCCTGGAAGCTTCATTGGTCCGGCCCATCCGCCCTCAACTCCATTCTTCTCCGCTCTCCTTTTTTATTCCTCTTTATCCGCGGACTCGACATCTCGTTATTTGTTCGGATGGAGCATCTCGCATTGGTGGGGAAAATTCGAAAGGGGACAAAAAGCGGGGAAACAGATGGTACAAAAGGTGAACAATAGTTCCGCTCCGATCCAAACTCCCGCACCAAAAAAACCAAGGTTGGTTTAAAGTTCACGGATGGGTATCTTCGTTTTTTACCGTAGAAGAAAATTCGAATGAAACTTTACGTGGAGAAGAAAATTCACCTAAGATCGACGAAGTTCACGTCAAGATCTGATTTTTTATTGGAGAAGAATGATTTTTTGCGGACGTTTCCGCGTCGTCGTGAAACAACGCTCAAGGGTTCTCTCGCCTCTCTCAAAGATTGTTGTTGCTCCGTGGCGCGTGCGCGTCTGTCCATTATCGCTTGCTTGTTGGTGAGGTAAGTGCAGTGACCACAGCTTTCGGGTGAGCAGTGAACGTGCTTTAGCCTCTCGTGTTGTGATCTTGAGCTCTTTGATATGAAACAGCGCTCACACTTTTCGTGTCGGCACTGGAAGGGGCGACACTCGGTCTGGTCGGAGGGACCTTGCCTGACCTCTGCTGCCTCGTTTGTTTGGTCTCGTCGCTCCCCCACCTCGCCAAATTGATCTTGCTCTTTCCTCTCCGTCGCACCATCCCGTTGGTCCGTGCCTGCCGCCTTGCCCCGCTTTCTCACCGGCAAGGATGCATGGTGCTGCCGCTTGCCTCGTGTTGGTTCAGAGCACGACTATCCTGGGCTACAAAAGGTTTGGGGCCACGGAGAGGCGAGCACACATCATGCGTGCATAGGAAAGGAGGAGAACGTGAAATCTTCTTGCTGCTGTTCCTTTTCGTTTTTTTTTAATAACCATCAGTCATACAACTGAAGAGGAACGATGATACCAGCGCATGATGCGACCGTCCACGCACGCCACCACGAGACCATCGCTGCTGCTGAGAGCGTTGCTGACAGACGCCACTTTTACAACTGGAGCGAGATGAGGTCCAATCCTTCCCACACAATCCCACTTACTTGTAGTATCCCACACCCTTTGCTCATGCCATCAACAAAAGAACGAGAGGAGAGAGAGAGAGAGAGAGAGAGAGAGAGAGAACAACAAGAAAGAAGGAAAACGTACCGAAGCAAATTATCAAAACCACTTGTGAAGAGCTGGAAGCCATCCCACCATAGGCTCAACAACGGAGCTCTCATATCCTCTGCCTGCAACCGTTTGACAAGACTTTTGCTGGTTGGGGTTGTGGTGGAGATGCCACTTTGTCTTGCCGTGTTCTGGCCCATGCGTGAATCCCAAAGAAAGAGCTCAGGAGTGGCGCTACCCACAGTTGATGCTGCGGACACCATAGCGTGCTCCAAATGGAGGCTGGCTCCACAAATGGAGGCTGTGTGCCCTCTAAACTGGAGTACATCTCTTCTTCCACTTGCGCTGCTGCTTCGAAGGTCCCAAAGTTTTACAATGCCATCAGCACCGCCGCTGAGTACAAGGTTACCGCATCCCCTCACATCGCATTGTAGGCATGTGACACGGCCTTGATGACCGTCCAAGTAACCCACTTTTCTCAAGTCTTTGCGCAAGTCATAGTAGTCAATACCTCCGTTGTCGCTACCCACGACCACCATTGTACTTGATGAAATGGGGAAGGAAGAAGAAGAAGGAGAAGAAGAACAAGAAGAAGAAGCGCTGAGTGCGAGGCAGCGAATTGGGCTGCCATGGAGAATAACTTCAGCGTGGCCGCTTTGCAGGTTATAGTAGGCGAGCGTCTTGTCGAGAGATCCTGTGAGCATGACCTGGTGGTTGCTGTCCCACTGTACGGCCGTCACCGCTCCGCTATGCTTACGAAAAGTGTATTTGCCTCTCCATGTTTCCGCTTCCTTCTCCGTTCTCCAGTGATTTCTTCTGGCGGAGCTTGTGCTTCGTTCGGCAACTGCAATCAATGATGATCAATGTGAGGAGAGGAGCGAAGGACCAAGAGAGGGAGAAGAGGAGGAGGTACTTTGCAAGGTGCCATCCGAACAAGCGAGAAGCAAGAACTTGTCGCTCATTTGCGCGTCCAGAACAGAGCCACTGCCCTGCCAAAGCACTTTAGCGCGCCAAGAAGAACGCGCATGGTTGCCACCCTTTTCTCTCCAAGCTTGACTGACGCTACGCCGCTGGTAGAGCAGCGCCCAACGACCTGCTTTCCGGAGAGAATCCTCCACGAACGAAACATCCTCGTGTACGTCCTCCACGCTCTCCTTTGCTTCTTCGATTTGTCGCCTGCAGAGTTGCTTCCAGAGGGAAGGCAGCAGGGCAAGGCAGCGGCAAGCATGGCAGGTCTTGCTGAGTTCGATCAGATCGATGGCGGCCGAGGGGGAGGCCAACACATGCTGCGCTATCAACAACAAAAGCTCTGGAGGAAGGTCCAACAAGGAAAGGCCGATCCGTTCGCTTCGTGGCCTAGCCAAGCGCACTTGCCTCTCTTCCCTTGCCTCTCTTCTCCGTTTCATGTTCGTTGTTTTGTGCTTGTTGATAAATCTTTTTCTCTTAAAAATGAGGAGAATCGTTCCAACGCGCCGAGCTAGCTCAGTCGGTAGAGCGCAAGACTCTTAATCTTGTGGTCGTGGGTTCGAGCCCCACGCTTGGCGAGCTTCCTTTTTTTTTTCTGATTGACGTGTCAACGATAAGGCGGAGGAAGAGGAGATCTTCCGCTTGAACGTAACGGTTGTTTTTGGCGGCAGAAGGGAGCCCCAAGGAGAGCAGGCTTATCTTTTGGACTTTACCCAAGTCCATTCATTCACCCCCACCCAAACACAAAGGCACCAATCCTTGTGCCCACTGGTTCCTATCGGCCTATTTCTGTCGACATAATTCACAAGCGGCCCTACCCAACCTATTATATTCAGGGAATAACAAAGAAAAACAGAAAGATGAGCCTCCTCCACCAAGAAGGAGCGTTGCTGCTGTTGTCCGTGCCACGCCGCTGCGTTTCTCGTTTGTCGGGCACTGTTGTTGTACCCATGGGGGCCTTTGGCACCAAACAGTCGGCATGCTCCTCCTCCTCCTCGGGCCTGTTGTGGGCGCCCCAACAGAGACAGAATAAGCTTTGGCCCCTAGGGGCCTGGTCTCTGTCCTGCGGCGTGGCGCGTAGCCGCGGCACTCTGGGCCCCTCCTTTGCTCTTGGCAGAGCTGCCTTTTGTTCTTCTCCTCCCTCCTCGTCTTCCTCGTCCTCCTCGATCAATGCTGCACACTCGAGTGACAGCCACGAGTTGGAGTGGCTGAGAAAGGAGAACCGACAGCTGCGTGAGGAAACGGAAGAGCTGAGACGCAGGCTAAACATCAACGAGAGAACACAAGTGGCCCCCTCTCGCTTGCGGCGCTCCGCCCTTCGCCTTGCTGCCGCCATTGACACAAGTACTTGTTCTTTCGCCCTCCCTCTCCCTCGTTCCTTCAATATGTTTTCTCACTTCTCCACTCTTCTCTCTTCCCTCTTTCCTGCTTCTATGTCCTCTCTTCTCTCCTCTCCTCTGGTCTATGTTCTTACTGCAAAAAAAAAAAAAACACTTTTTGATCCACTCTTGTACGACTGTGCGGCTTAGTCCCTCGAACATCATTTTACGTGATGTTGGTGGGAGCGTTTGTTGGGTCACAGCTGTTACTGGCCCTCACATGGATGCTTGACAAGGAGCTGAAGAAGCAGCAAGAAGGCAATCCCGACCCCGATATCCGCAACCAGGAACAGGTGCAACAACGATAAACCGCCCATCACAAACCTCTGGCACTTTTCTTCTCCCTTCTTCTCCTACCAAACACCAATAACAACACCAAGCGCCTTGCTTTTTTTTTTTTTTTTGCTGAAAGGTAACTGAAACGTAACTCTTTGAATGATCTGCTGCTTGCGTTACAGATAAGCACTATACGTGTACAGCAATAAAACGCATGGTCATGACAAAAGCAATGCTCCTAAATAAGCACAAAAGCAATAAAGGTGATCTGGGGAACAACTCAGTTCCACCGATAAGGCTTTTGGAAAACTTAGCGGTGTGGTTGTGCAGCGAACCGGTATGTCACAGAACATTCTTCTTGTCTGTTGCCTCCTTCTTCCTCCTCCTCGTTTCTTGTTTTTTCTCTGACCGTTAAAACTTACTAACAGGAAGTAATATTACCAATCTGTCGTTTCGTGAAACAAAAAAGCGAACGGGACGAGCACAAAGCGGAAAAGAGGGGAACGCCTGCTTGTAAAAAAGTATGGCGGAAGCAAAACGACTGCGAGTGAGAGTCATACGCGGAATAGACCTGGTTGCTGCTGACAAGTGTGGCACCAGCGACCCTTACTGTAAACTTCGACGCTACGGCCAGAAAAAATGGCTCAAGACCAAAACTATTAAAAAGGTTCTTTCCCGCTCTCGCTCACGTTCTTCTTCGTTCTTCTTGTTCTCCTTCGTCTTTTTCTTCTTTCTTTCTTTCTTCCTTCCTTCCTCTCTGTTTTCTTCTGCTCCACTTCTCACTCTATTTTTAAAACAAAAGGAACTAAACCCAGTCTGGAATGAAGTCTTTGAAGTGGTGTTAACAAAAGAAGACAAAGGAGATGAAGACTCAAAAATAGAAGTAGGAGTGTGGGACTGGGATGCCATCACAAAGGATGACTCTTTGGGATCGGTCGTGGTGGACTTCGCAGCTTCCTTTGACCCTGCCGACAAGTTTCCTACCAAAGAAGTGGAGACCATAAAACTTTTCTGCCTGGAAGGGGTGGCTCATGGCAAAGTCGAGCTAGGCTTCACGCCTTTGAACTTTGGCCCTAGTTTGGCGCAGCGAAAGAAGAGAGAACGAAAGAACAGGAACCGAAAGAAGAACAAAAAGAAGAAGAAGCAACAGCAACGACAGACGACAGACAAAGGAATAGAAGAAATGAGGAATGAAAAAGCAAACGTAAAAGAACAAGCAGAAGAAACAAACAAAGACAAAGAGAAGGAGAAAGCAGATACTGTAGCGAAGGTGAATGATAAGCAAAAGGAGACAGAACAAACAGAAGTACCGATAGAAAAGCGACTGGAAAAACAAGAGCAGCCTACTGATAAAAAAGAAGCTGAGGGAGATGAGAACGACGAGGAAGAAGAAGCAAAAGAAGACGAGAAAGTGATAAAGGTACGGATCATTCAAGGAATGGACCTGATAGCTGCAGACAGAAATGGCTATAGCGATCCTTACTGCAAGATAATTGGGGGAAGAAGAACTCACAAGACTAGAATAATCAAGAAGGTATCAAGGAAGCAACGTGCTCCTCTTTTTATTATTTGCATTGAACTCACTGTTTAAACTCGATAACAGACATTGGATCCTGTTTGGGAAGAAGAGTTTACTGTTTGCATTAAAGATAACACTTTTAAGATTGAAGCTTGGGTACCCATCACTTCTATTTTCTAGCCTCATGCGCTTGTTTTATATTCTCCTCTTTGCTGTGTCACATTTTCTTATTCCGTTGTTTGCTAAACAGGATTGGGATCTTTTTACAAAGGACGATCCTCTGGGTCAAGTCACTGTTGATCTGAATACTACCTTCTCCGACTTTCATTCGTTCCCAACAAAGCTCAAAGAAGTGGTTACAACTATTCCTCTGGAAGACGTTGAATCTGGTCGTCTTGAAATAGGAGTGACTCCACTCAGCTTCGGAAAGGAAACGAAGCTGAAAAAGAAGAAGCAGAGGAAGGCAAAGCACACACAGGAGAATATAACACAAGAGCAGCAAGAAGAAGATGAAAAAGACGAGTCAACACTAAGCACTGGAGATTGGGATGATGAAGACGAGAGCGAAGAGGAGGATGAAAATGAGAGCAAGATTTATGCAGTTAAGGTCAGAATCATTAGAGCACGCGAACTTGTTGCAGGCGATAAGAATGGTTTTAGCGATCCCTATTGTAAGGTCTTCGCCAAGCAAAAAACCTACAGCACCAAAGTTATCAAAAAGGTTCAAGTTTCTCCCTTTCTCTTTCTCCTCTCCTCTATCTACCCTTACTCACACAACATCCATGAATGTTCAGACCCTTGATCCTCAATGGAACGAAGAGCTCAATGTGCACACCAAAGATAGCATTTTGTTAAAGGTCTTCGTAAGTATTTCACTTTCTTTCTTATTTTGATTTCGCTTCTCTTTTTCCTCTAAGTGTAGTTTTATCAAACAAAAAAGGATTGGAATCGCATAGGGTCAGCTGACCGTTTGGGTGAAATATCGCTTTCCATTACCGAATCTTTCAAAGACGTGAACGACTACCCCACTCAATACAAAGAAGCTGTGAAGGCGTTCCAGTTGACCGGCGTTGCTTCGGGTCAGATTGAAATAGGCTTTACTCCTCTTAACTTTGGAGCAGGCTATGAAGAGCTCAAAGATGAACAAAGAGTGTTGGACAAACAGTTGAAGCAAGAAGAGAACAGGGAAGAAGAAGGCATGGACTACCGATGTGTCAAGCTGAGAGTTATCAGCGCGACAAACCTGATAGCAGCAGACAGTAATGGCAGCAGCGACCCTTTTTGTCGCATCAAAGGGGCTGGATATCGCATTTTCAAGACTAAAACCAAAAAGAAGGTAAGTTCTTGCTTTTTTTTCTTACTGCAATGAAAAGAAGTAACCAATCTCATTCCCAACAAGACTCTGAGCCCCATTTGGAATGATATTTTCTTTTTGCCCGTTGTGGACAAAATCGTAGTAGAGGTTTGGGTAGGTTCTTTGTTCGTGTTTTTGTTTATGTTCTTCTCCTCCTTCCCCTTCTCCTTCCCCTTCACTTCCCCATTGTTCTTCGTCTAATGGTTTATTCATGAATCGTAGGATCGTGACTTTGCTCGAAAAGAAGGATTGGGTACGGTCGTTATCAACCTAGATGCCGACTTGTCGCCTGAGCCAGAGTGGCCCACTAAGTTCAAGGAAACCATCAAAGTGTTCAAACTACAAGGCGTTCTGCACGGTCAAATTCAGCTTGGCTTTACCCCTCAAAGTTTCGGCACAGAAAAAGTGGTAGTGTAGCTTCTTTCCCTGTCTTTTGTCGTCTCTCTTCTCCATTGCTCGACTTCTTTTCCTCGTTCTTCTTGCTCGTTTCTTCGTCTGGGTCGCGTTTAGGCTAACACTTTCTTGTTAAGATGGGATTGCAACGCCGTAACTCTCTTCCAAGTATGAGAAACCTAAAGCAAACTCTACATTCAACAAGATCACCAGGCGTAGTTTTCTGCTCTACGCATTCTCTGGTCTATCCGTTCGACCTAACGCCCGAAGCCTTTGCCACAAAGGACTACAACCCTGGTCACTGCACATGGCTGGTTCATGCCGCTGCACTCGCCTACGAAGACTTTGTGGTTATCAGCGATGTTGCAACCAATATTTGGAGTACTGATGCTCCTCTTCTCGCTATTTTTTTTTACTGATCCAACTTTGTCTTCAATGTTGCTAGAGTTTAAACATTTCTCGTATTTTTATGATAAGACGACTGGTACAAAGGGCTTTGGGATGGCGAACGATCAGTTTATCATTATTTCTTTCTGTGGCACCAAGTCCATGAAACACTGGAGCACCAATGTTAAGATAAATACTGTACTGTCCTGCTCCTTTGGCAAAACGTTGTATTTTTCTAATTTTTTCTGTTGCAGTGTACCCCATTCATATTCTTTCCAGATATACGGGTTCATATCGGATTCAACAAAGCTTTCATGACGGTCGCTTCCAAAGTGGTAAAGTTTATCCAGCGTGCTCGTCAAAGCAACCCTCAGCTCCCTCTATTTTTAACTGGCCACTCGCTTGGTAAGTTTTACGTATTTTCTTTCTTCCTTGTCTTTCATCCTTCTTTTATCTCCTTTCCTCTGGCAACCTTTTCGTACTTCCCTTATGACGTTTTCGTTTTGTTCTTTTAAAAGGCGGAGCATTGGCAAACTTGGCGTTTGCTCATTTCACCTTGCATAATCCTCCCAATGGCAATAAACCGGTGCAAGAGTGGAGCGAATGGAAATCTGGAGATTTGCAAAACAACATGGGCATCCTTAAGAGTCAAGCCAACGAAGGTATCAAACAGGTGCGGCTTGCACAATCGCCTATCAAGCAATACATCCCTGTATCTGGTATGTTTTTATCCCATCCGTTTGCTCTTTTCTCTTTTGCTTTTCTCTTACATATTCTTTGTTCTAGCGGTTTACACGTTCGGCCAACCAGCTGTAGCTTGCAAAGAGTTACACGAAGCTCTCTTACAGTGGGCCTCTACTACTGTATACTATCGAGTTATAAATAACATGGATGTTGTGCCAGGTGTTCCGTCTGGTTCTTACTTCCAAGTAGGAAATGTTATCCACATTGAAAAGACAGGAGAATTTGCTGCGGTTTGTTTCTTCTTCTGCTTTGTTCTTGCACCTGGTTGTGGTTATTGCTCATTTAGTTTCTCAACCCGCTTCTTCATTGTCCTTCGCGTTGTCTCTCCCCAAATGCAACAGAAACCAGTGGGGCTAAACTACAGCGGCTCTTTTTGGAAGCTAAAGGACCATTCAGTGAGCACCTATGTGGCCAAGATAATATCCCACCACAAATCCAGAGGCTCCGTGATTCTGCGACGAGGGACTAATGATCAATATTAGTTGTACTTTAAGTAATATAAACGAAATGGTTCCAGTCGCAGTGAACGACTTCGTTGGACTGATTTTTGTGTCTTTTTTTCGACAGCGCAATCATGACCAAGAGATCTATCCCCAGCCCTGTTTGAAGAAAAGGGAAAGGAGGTCAAGCCCTTTCTTTCCCGCCAAAAACACAAAGACAACGAAATAGCAGCACGCATCGCACCGGGGGGCCCAGAATGGGTGGGTATCCACGCATTACAACGAGTACCTCATTTTACGGGGAACGAACAATTAAACCATTAATATGAAAAAATTTTTAATCAAAGACATTCCAAAAATAACATTCAGAACAGTGCCCACTTTTTTTTAATCATTTTCTCCTTCTTTTTTTTTTTGTTTCTTTCTTTTTCGGATAGAAGAAACAACCATCCATCATCATTTGATAGCAGCTATCTGCTAAAAGCAAGCACTAGCATCTCACGTACCCTACTCGCCTCTGCGATGGCACAACCACGTTCACGAAGAAGGTCATTAGCGTGTCATAAAGCATTGTTCCAGGACCAGCAATCGAACGTTGTGGAGGACACCATCGAATGGCTGACCGGTCTTCAGCAACAACACATGGAGGCCATGAAAGAAAAATGGGGGATCGACTTTGCCAACGACCCTCTTTCTGGTGTATATGAACTAGATCCTACCCCAACTTCCTCTTCCTCTTCTTCCTCTTCTCCCTCTGCCTCTTCCCCCTCTACTGCGTCTTCTGCTTTGTTACAGCCGATGGCTTGTTGGACCAGAAACGTTCCCCTTCTTCCTAGCCACCGCCACCACCGCCTCCCTGCCAACACTTGCCGTTGTGGCACCGAGTGCCCTTCCCCCACAGACCAGCCGAGGACCGTCATGAAGACGGGGACCACTTCCCCACCCCCTCGTAGCCCAACGCGAAGAGCAACCGTCTCGGTTGTCCTTCGTCCAAGCAGTCCCACGCTCTCCTCTTCGCCATCCGCCGACTTTTGACCCACTGCAATGGCCATGCCGGCATCACATAAAGCAAAACAACATCTTTTTTCCTTTTCGAACGGAAATATTGTACAGAATCCCCAGAAAAAGCTAAGAAAATTGTAATATACCTTATTTCAGCCAAATTGTCCTGATTTGGGTTTGAATCTGTGAATAATTACCAAATTTGGAAATGGCGACCCAACAAATCGTTATACGCTACTAAACCAATAAAATTGGTTTAGTAGCGTATATTTAGAAAATCGAAAACAAAATATAGTCTTGGGTAGCCACCATCCCAGCCTGATGGAAAAACAAACAGAAGACTCCCTGTGGGCCAAGACCGTCGTCACCGGCGGTCAGACGGGCAGGAAAAAGGAGGACCACGCTGTGAAGGAGCGAGATTTGAAACACGCTGGCCCCGCTCCCCGCACGTTTTTGGTGGGGTGCGACACCAGCAAGCCCGGCTACCAGGCACTGCGGAGGTGCCTCTCCCTTGCCTCCGAGAAGGACACTATCCACGTCGCCTATGTCTTGAGCTTAGACCAAGGCAACTATTACAAAGAGAAGCTCAAGAAGGGGGTCCAGAAAGTGGTTAATGAGGTTTGGTTGTTACTATATTCCTTTCCCTCTTCAGCTGTACACTGAAACGCTTTCTCTCTCTTCTTGTTCTTAGATGAACGAAGAAACAGGGCTGCACTACAAGATTCATCTTCACACTCCAGCGTTTTCTGATGCGCGAGAGTTGCTCCTGCAGCTGGCTGAGGAGCATAAAGCGGACCTGGTGGTGGTTGGCAGCAGAGGTGGAGGCAAGCTGCGAGGCTTCCTTGGTTCCGTCTCTCACTTTATGGTCCACCACTCTCCTATCCCTGTCATGGTTGTACGAAGCAAGCGTCCCTCCTCCTCCACCACCAAGTAAACCGTGGTAACAACCCCCAAAATATGTTTGGCGAACTTGTACAGCATTCCTTTCAGCTTCACTTACATACACACACTACCTTTATTTTCTCAAGGACTATCCACCTTCTTTCCCTCTTTTTTTGCGGTTCGCCCAAGCAGGCGACGTGACGACTAACTCTCCGTCGCAACAACAAAACGGCAGCAGCGGAACCGTACGACGCAAACATGAGAAGAAACGAGGTTGATGAAAGGAGGAATGGTGGCTTTGTTTTGAAAATTTGGGGGGCAGAAAGGCAAACAGGAGGGAAACAGGTGGCGGTTCACCAACACAACAACACGCGGAAGAGCGGGCAGCCTCAGCAAGCAAACAGCAGCAAGTGGCGGTTGGACCTCCTCCCGACGACCAAACGCATCAAAAAAAAAAAGAGGAGCTCTTCTCCCCTCCCCTCCATATCGACAGTGAAGACAAAGGAGGAGGGAAGGAAGGGAAGAAGTCAAGCAAGAGGGAAAGGGTGTGGTAGGTTTGGCTTGCAAACAGTCTCCTTTGTTTCCTTCCCGCATGTACATTCGTACACGCCCACACGTCAGAGATATGTGGGCGTTGATATGCATTGTATTGGGAGGAGGTCAAACCGCCGCTGCCGCTGCTGATGCACGCAGGCTGTCATGCATGCACAGCGAAGCAACAAGAAAAGAAGGGCGGCAGACAAAAAGGAGAAAGAGCGTACCACCTACCTACCTTGGCGACCAGCTGTGTGGAGATGATTTTGTCCACTACGTGTATTCCAGGCGTCATGATTTGAGAGAAGGGTACGGCCATTCCTCTATGGTGGAAAGGGAAGCAGCCAACGAGCAGGGGAAGATAGTTCTGCTGTAGGAGTATGCTTGAGTTTGGCGATAGAGGAAGATGTAGGGAAGGGGAGGGGAGGAGAGTGAGGGAGGGAGAGGGAGGGAGAGAACAGAGAGAATGTTAGGGTAAGCGGCAAACGAAGCCGAATGAGATTGTAGGGGTAAGCCTCTTCTGCGCCAACGAAGCGCAACCGCCGCAAAGGAAGCTTCGGCGGGAGCACTCAGGGTCCGATGCTGCGTTACCCCATATAATAAATAAAAAACAAGGACGAAAAAAAGAAGGAAAGAGGCAAAGTGCGCTGTCGTGTCCAACTGTTCTCAAAAACGTTGTAGCTTCGTAATCCTTTTCTCCATTTCCAATGAAACTGAGAAAAAAGAGAAAACGGAGGAAGGATATGCGCAAGGGCCGCACATCCCTCATGTTTTCTCCTCTTCACTCAGTACCTATAAGTGGAAGAGCTAGAGGGGCCATAGCTACTGCTGCTGCTTGGGTGATGACCACCATAACCACCATATCCACCAGTTCCGGAAGGAGCGCCATAAGCACCATAGGCGGGCATAGGAGCTCCGTAGACCGGTGGTGCCGCCGCGTAAGGAGCACCGCCGCTGTAAGGCGGACGAGCACCCAACGAAGTTGCGTTGGAGCCCATAGGGCGGTTGGTCTGAGGGTACCTGCTGCGATAGCGGCTCGCACCGCCCTTGGAGCTGGAGGCCATGGTGGCGAATTGGTGAAGTTGAGGAGGGATCTCTTGCTTGGCCTCGCTAAGGATCTTGATCAATTTCTTGGCCAACTTGAAGTCGCTGGAGGTGAAGAAGCTATAGGCGGTACCAGTGGCTCCGGCTCTGCCCGTTCGTCCGATTCTATGAACGTAGTCCTCAGCGGTGCCCGGGAAATCGTAGTTGATGACATACTTGATGTCCTTTACGTCTGTCGGAAGACAGTTAGCATTGTAATCAATCCAGAGAGGGAAAGAGAACAGAAGAAAAGTGAAGATACTTGCCTAAGCCACGAGCGGCCACATCAGTAGCGATCATGATAGGAGATTTGCCCGACCTAAACTCGTTTAGCACCCAATCTCTTTCGTGCTGGCTTTTATCTCCGTGGATGGCAAGAGCAGGCCAACCCTCAATGCGCATATTGCGAGTCAGGGAGTCCGCTCCTTTCTTGGTCTGACAAAAGATAAGAATACGGCTGCCGTCCATAATGGTTTCCAACAGCTTGATCAGTTTCGGCCTCTTTTGCGACTCCTCTACAACGTCGATAATCTGGATGACTTGGTGACTGGCCGACAAGTCCTGAGAACCGATGGTGATGTGGATCAGGTCCCTGGCCTGGAACTCACTGGCCAACTGCTGAACTTCCTTGGGCCAGGTGGCGCTCCACATGAGAGTCTGTCTGTCAGGTCGTACTTGCTCCAATATCTTACGAATCTGCGGCTCGAAGCCCATGTCCAACATACGGTCAGCTTCGTCGAGTACGAGGTAAGTAACCCGGCGAAGGTTGGTCTTGCCTGTTTCCAACATATCTATCAAGCGACCGGGTGTGGCGATAACGATTTCCACACCACGTTGGAGGTCCCTAATCTGTGGCCCCTTAGGCATTCCTCCGTAGACACAGGTGTTCTTGATTCGAGAGGAAGAGCCAAAGGTCTGACAAACTTTTTGGATCTGCACCGCAAGCTCTCTGGTAGGGGCCAACATGAGAACGATAGGGCCGTCTCCAGGTTGCAAGAAGGGTTGAGCGTTGATGTGAACGATGGCAGGGAGCACAAAGGAGAGCGTCTTGCCAGAGCCCGTCTCTGCCAGGCCTACCACGTCTCTTCCAGAGAGAGCAGCAGGCCAGCCCTGCGATTGAATGGCTGTAGGTTGGTCAAAGCCCTGTTGCTTGACGACCTGCAGGATGTAGTCAGGGAAACACGCCTCCTCAAAGGTGCGAACTGGCTTGGGCACGTTGTGGCCCTTTACAGTGATCTGCTTTTCCTTCCTGAACCTCTCCACTTCGCTCTCCGTCATTGCTGTCACGCTAGCCGCCTCCCTGTAAAAGTTCTTCTCAAACTTGGCCAAAGTAGGGGTGATCCTGCTCCAGTTGGGCTTGCTGAGGCCCTGTCCCAAAGCCGCCATCCTGTCCCCGCCTCCAAAATTGGATGAAGGGGGAGGTCCATAGCTCGAAGAAGAGGAGGAGCCATAGCTGCTACCACCTCCATAGCTGCTGTAGGTGCTGCTGCGAGAAGGGGGAGGGCTGTAGCGAGAAGAGGAGGACGAGGAGGAAGAGGAATAGCTGCTTCTGTAGCCATCCCTCTCTCTGTCTCCATCTCTGCTGTGATCTCGGTCCCTGCTGCTCCTGTCTCGGTCCCTGCTTCTGTCTCTACTGCTGTGACTTCTGTAGTCATCACGGTCCCTGTCGCTGTAGCGGCTTCGAGAGGAAGAGGAGGAATCTCTGTCCCTGTCTCTGTCCCTATCGCGGTCTCTGCTGCCGTCGCTCCCTCGTTCCTTCCGATCGCTGCTGCGCGTATAATCGTCATAAGCTCTGTAGCTGCTGTCCCTGTCCCTGTCGCGGCTGCTACTCGACATGTCGAAATCGAAAAAAAAAAGTAGAAAGTCTGCTTCTCTGTTGGCTAGAAAATAAAGAAAAAAAAAAAGAGGACGAAAGAGCCAAAAAAAAAAACTCCAAAAAGTCCTCTTGCGCTCCGGCTAGTACTACTCGATCTGGTTGTTCGTGCTACCAAGTGTGTGGCAAGCAGCCTGGTCTTGCTTGCTTTGTTGCGTCTGTCTGTAAGACCCGCACCGCACCGCAGAAAGTGGGAAAAATTGTAGCATGAGGGGCCGAGGACGAAAAGTTGTCTACTTTTATTTGTAACATTTTTCAGATGTTTTGAATTCCATGGTGATGTCATTTTTTTGTCCTCTGGTTGACCAATGAGAATCAAACAAACCCAAAAATAAATAGCAAAGGAAGAAAGGAGAGGGGGCACGCACACTAGCGATAGCAGAGTTTGTTGATTTTCGGATCGAACAAGTTTGACGACGAGCTGTGTTTTTTTTTTTTCTATCTTTGTTGTTTTTAAAAGAAGCTGACCTCAAAATGGGACAAGAACTGACCAAGCTCTCCGAAGAGGAGATGAAGGACAGAAAAATCAGAGAGATGGACCAAGAAATGAAAATGAAGCTTGGACGGGGAGCCAATTATAACAGTAAAGCCATTTCTTTGTTTTATCGGTCTGCATCTTTTTTTTATATTGTTGTTCTCACTTTGTTTTTTTTTAATAGTGAAGATAGTGATAAAAGGAGACAAGAATACAGGAAAGACGTGCCTCTTTGAACGTTTACAACGCAAAGCCTTCATCGAGGACTACGTCAGCACTGAGCAGATACAAATAGCCACCATTCCTTGGGATTATAAATGTACCATTTACCATCTCTCTTTCTGTCTTCTGCTTCTCGTCTCCTCTCTGCTGCTTTTTCTCTGTTTTTTTTAAAACTGTCTCTCTCTCTCTCTCTCTCTCTCTCTCTCTCTCTTGCTTTTTCTATTCCTCCATTCACGAGTGTTTTCTCCTTTCAGCCACAAGCGATAGAATAAAGTGTGAAGTGTGGGACGTTGTTGACAAAGGTGAGTTCCTCTTGCTCTTCTCCTCTCTTTTGCTTCTCTCCTAACATCTGTCGAACGTTTTAAAAAAATAGCACCACGAAAAGTGAACAAGTCTGCAGACGGTTTGAAGATAAGACTTGACGACGGTCTCTCCTCGGAGGAAGAGGAGGAAGAAGAGGAGGAAAGAGTAGAGAGAGCTCGCAGACAAACCGTACCCGCAGCTTCTGCCGAAGCGGCAGGAAGCGGAGGAAGGAAAGGCGGTCCACAAGGAGCATTCCCAGTTAGACGTTTGGATGCGGCGACAGTAGACGTCTACAAAGGTGCTCATGCCGTCATCTTCACGATGGATCCACGTAAAAAGTGGACCTTTGAGTACATCGAACGTGAGCTGCCCAACGTTCCTCCTGGTGTCTTTGTCTTGATTTTGGTTCGTTTCTGGTTTTTGTCTTCTGTTTTGCTTATCATTCCATGCTACTCTCTCTCTCTCTCTCTCTCTCTCTCCCTTTCCTTTCCTGATGGCACATTTCTCCATCAGGTAAACTACAGAGATCAACCACAGAGTCAGAGAGTGTTGTCAGAGTACGAAATAGCAGAGTTTGTGCAACGACAAGGCAAGTTTGTGCGTGCTATCGAGTGCTCCATGCGTAATTGTTATGGCATGAAATCTGTGCGGTGCTTCTTTAATCTGCCTTTTTTGAAGATGAAGGTTTTTTATCTGTCTTTGTTCTTGTTCTGTTGTTCTCCCTGTTCTTGAGAGCAAGAGAGGCACATAGCTAATACAGTGGATAACAGAGAAATTATATCATGCAACAATTGAAAGAGAATGAAGCCGACTTGAATGCAGCAGACCAAGAACTTGAGTTTGTTACCCAGGAACAGGACTACGACTTGTACGTCAACCCTTTTATTAACCCCCCTTTTCTTTCATATCCAATTGTTCTTAATAGTTTCACGTTTAAGTTATTTGAAATGGTTAGAAGAGAACAAAAAGAACAAAAATGCTCAATCGGTGAATATGCTACCAGCTGGTCCTCCGCTACGCAATCCTTCCTCCTCTTCTGCTGCTTCACTATCTGCTGCTTCTCCTGCTCCATCATCGTCATCTTCTCAAGAAGGAGCAAGAGCGATTGGTGCCTCATTGCTCTCTTTTCTCACCAAAGATAGCAGTTCTTTATCCCCCTCAACCGCACAAGAGGACCACGCCACACAATCGACATCATCTCCTCCTCCTTCACAACAACAACCTCCTTCTGGCGACCGTCCAGCTGCTCGCCGTTCATCTTCACCCCGATCTGAAGAAGGCAGAACGCAGAACACCAATAAAGCAGAAGTGCAAAAAACAGAGCAACGAGACGAAGGAATCAAGTCTTGGACCTCCAAATTCTTTGGCGGTGGCAAGTCAGAAAAGTCAGCCACAAAGAAACAAGATGAACCCAGAGATGGTACTCTACAACCTTCTTTGTTTTTTCTATCTTCTTTCCTCTCTCTCTCTCTCTCTCTCTCTCTCTCTCTCTTTCTCTCTCGCTCTCTCTCCTCGGTTTTGCTTTTTCTTTCTCATGTTGGAACAAAAAACAGTGGAAGGGGATTTGAGAAGGTTAGCTCAACAAGCAAAAGCAGGGAAGAAGTCTTCTGTTGGCATAGACGACTTTGTACCTCAACTCGGTGGAGACGACGAAGACTTTTGGGGAGGAGACGATGACTCGGACGAGGATAACAAAACCCGAAACCAATCATCAAGACAAAGAGACGAAGAAGATGAGGAAGATGATGAGCCAGCTTTTGCAAAGAGAGTGGTTAGGATTGCTGCTGATGAGGATGTAGACTTTGATGAAATAGAAAACGAGGTTGTGGAAGTCGCATCATTGGAAGCGTTGCCTCGCCCTTCTCATTCGCCTTCTCCTTCTTCATCGAATTCTCGTTCTATAAAGAAAGAGTCAAAGAGTAGTAGTGGCGAAGAAGAAGAAAACAACGAAAGTAAACAAAGAGGGAAGAAGGGAGGAAAGAGTCCATCTCCTCGTTCTCCTGAACCTCTTCCTAACAACAAAATTATCGAGTGGGATGATGAAGATGAAGATGAAACCAACAAAGAAGATGAAGGTTGGGGCCATATAAAGAAGGAAGATGATGACGAAGAAGAAGAAGAGCAGCCGCGCGGACGAAGAATGATGTTGATGGCTGATGAAGATCTGCCAAGCGATGAAGAGCAAGAATCGAAAGTGAGAGCAAAGGCTCCTCTCACATTCGAAACAACCAAGAAGTCACCACCTATAACAACAATGACAAACTCGACCAACGAATCACATCAACAACATGTAGAGAAGAAAAAGAAGACACAGAGACCGCTCATCATGACTCACTTTGAGGACATCGACGATGGAGATGAAGATGAGCATGCTAAAGCTGCGCCATCTGCAGCTTATGACGATATCGGAGGAGACACCAATGGAGAACAAACAGAGAAGAGCGAGAGAAGAAAGAGAAGAGAAAGCAGCCGTGGCGAAGAGGAGCGAAGACATCGGAGGCATAAACACAGCAGTCGGAGAAGAGGAGACAGAACTCCTTCCCCTGACGGCGGGGAAGGAGAAGAGAAGAAACACCGTCGCGAGCACAAGAAGCGGAGCAGCCATCGACACAAGAGCGGGAGTAGCAGCAGCAAAGACAGATCGTTTGATGGTGGCATCAAGTTCTAAAAAATATTTATAAGGGAAGAGAGATTTTCTTGATGCTATCGGTAGCTTTTAATGTTGCTGCTGTGTTTCCTTCAAACGTGCGAAGAAGGTCTCAATGTCTCTCTGTGTAACTTCTTCGCCCCTTTCAGCAAACGGACGAAGAAAGTCCTTCAGACCGCTCACCATCGCCTGATACCCCGCCAACAAGTTGAGTTGTTGCGTCGGATTCAACGTTCGAGCAAATGCTTCCTGCGAAGAACGAAGCAGGGAGATGCGTTCGCTTGTTGTTGTTGTGGTTGTTCCTTCTTGCTCTTCTTGCTCTTCTTGCTCTTCTTCTGGTTCCTCGCGAGAGGATTCATCTTCTGTGAGAAGAAAGTCAGCGCGACAGCGGCGCAGCATCTCTTGGCATTGATGGCAACGACATAAGGACTTTCGCCAACCTGATCGCCAGAACGTGTTCTTGCGCAACACTTCTCCAGTCCCTATTTTCTCTTTTTCTGTTGTTTTGATTTTAGAAGGAAGAAAAGGAAGTACGAATGAAGAACAAAGAGGTGGTACCTTCTGGCGACCACTTGCAATCTGTAGTTTGGTCTTGGGAGGTATGCTCTACAGACGTCTTTGCTTTCTTCTCTTGGGATTCTGATTGCTCGCCTATTTGACTTTCACCCTCTAGCTCTCGTTTTCTCTTTTCGCCTGCTCGTTTCTCCTTCTCCTTTTCTTCTGTCTTCTCCGCTGCTTCTTCCTCTTCCCTCTTTACTTTTTCTCCATTTTCATTCTTCTCATTCCCTTCTTCATCGCGAACCCTCAACGTAGCGTACAAAGCAAGGAATGGGCATTCCTCAGTACAATCCGCACAGATAAAGTCAGAGAACGAGTTTAAAGAAGGCATCGCACTTCCACCGTTCTTTCGCTCGATGCACTCTGGATGGAACCAATCCATGCATCGCACGCACTGAAGCATCACAGCATCGCTGTTATGGTCATAAGGTTGATCGCACCAACAATACAGCCCGTCAAAGTTGTGATTGTACATGTTCTCGTGATTGTCCTCCTCTTCCTTCCTTTCTCCTGTTGCTTTCGAGAGTGTGCAGGAACAGCCGGAGCGTGGCGTGCCACAGTCGCAACGAAAATGCCGTTTGTCAAACAGTTCGTAGACGGTGTGCTCCACGTGGCATTTCAAGCTGCATCCAAAACAAAAGCCAAACTTGTTTTTTTTTTTTTTGCATTTCTGTTGGTGAGGCGAAGGCAGAGAAGAGGAGCAGAGAACAAGAGGACGAGAGTACAAGAGAGAAGAAAAGGTACGGGTACGAACAGGTTTGCCAGCTCTTTGCGAGCATTCTTTGCAGGCAAAGACCGGTTGCATGACATAACCTTCAGGATAGGTGCAAACGTCCTCCTCGCCCCACCCCTCGCTCAGCTTCTCGGAGGCCTCCTCCTCCAAGTAGAGCTGCTGGTCTAGTATTTGGGGCATGGTGAGGGAGGAGGCGGAGGTGCTGCGTTGCAGGTTCTGCTGCCGCAGCCGCATGCGAAGGGCCTCGTTCTCTGCGTTCTGTTTCAACAGCCTTGTCTCTGGTACCCATTCATTCCACCTTGTACCACACATAAACGATTAGCATTTTGGAAATGGGCGGAAGAGGAGGGTAAAGTACTTGTCCTCCCAACCGTGGTAGTGGAGGTAGTAGTGAGGCATGCCCTCTTCATGCTCTTTTCTCTGAAGGACCGTGGCTTCGTACACGAACTCTCCTTGTTTCGCAAAGACCGTTTCGCCAAGGCCAAAAGTGTAGGACACCACCCCACCACCCCCTGTTGTCGTAAGCCCTTGTTCGCTTCTTTCCATCGCCTGCCCCCCTTTCTTTTCTTTTTCTGGCCTCTCGTGACGACGCAGCTCTACTCTTAATGTCGTCATGGAAGTGCGATTTGCATGAGGGTCCTTTCGTTAACCAATGCCACGCAAGCAAATGAGCCGGGCGCCGAAATCTCCTCGAAAAAAGGGCAAAAAAAGCGATTAACCAACAGGAGCAGGCCATCCCTTCACCGCGGGAAGGAAAAAAAAAAAGCAGCAGGAAAAACAACGACAAGTTAACAAGGGCAAGGGAAACGGTAGACATCCGGCGTTTTTTTTTTTTCCTTTCCTTTCCTTCGGAGAAGGCCCAAACGGGGGACATTGTTGACTTGCTTGCGTGGTCGGTCAAAGCATAGAGAGGTGTGCAGACGTCCAACCCCCTATCTTGGTTTCCTTTCCTTAAAAAAAAAAAACCAACGACAGAAAAAGAAAAAACCAAAAACATTTTTAAAGAAAACAAGTTCGCCATGGCGAAGCTGGAAGAGGAGGGCTCCAACTCGGCTATTCCCCTGCCTGTGAGGACGCGTAGCTCTCCGGTTGGGCGACGTGTGGACCATGTGCAAGAGGAGGAGGAGCAGGGTGCTCACAACGCCACCGCAGGAGACGCTCACCATCCTGGAGCTGACGAGCCAAGAGACGCTGCTACACAAAATGTAGCAGACGGCAGAAACGAAGAAACGGCCAAAGAAAAGGAGAAACGAACGACAGAGGAAGAGGCAGAGGACCAAGAGCCGTTGGTGGGCATCACCATTGATACCAACGAAAGTACGCTTCAACCTTGTCTTTGTTTGCTTTTGTTTTTTGGTTTAAGATCCGAACTTTCGCTTCGTGCTAATGCCAACAAAACTGTTTGCGTCCACTGTCGTTCAGAGTTTTTGGTACCACATACGGCCACGCCACTCCATAAACCCCCTCCGTTGAGCAAATGGACCTTGGCCGATGCTCTCAAGTGGGCGCCTGTCTTGAATATTATTCTGCTCTTTCTCCCTCTGTCTAAATATGTAAGTTGGCCCTCTTCCTTCTTCATGTTCGCTGCTTGTTTTCTTTTGGTTCCTTTCTTCTTCTTCTTCTCTCCTCTCGTTTATTTGCATGTGTTAGTTTTCCAACATCTGTGTTTTGTATCGCCCAAAAAAGTTTTGGCTCTGTTACTTTTTGGTGTGGAGGTTTGCATACGATGTGGGTTTGGGCCTTCTGCTGCACAAACAGAGCCAATCCAATGCAATGATCGAATGGTTCAAACGGGTAACGCATCCAGAGGCCACATTCTATGGTGTTATCAAAAAGCTGATAGGTCTGAACATGGGTCCAGACTACGACTTCAAGGTAAATAGCGTTATTATCTCGCTAGAAACAGCAAATGTAACCAACCAACAAACAAAAAAACCAAAACATAACAACAAAGAAATGTCCACCAGCGTACAACTCGTGGCTAGCGTTTCGGCTGATTGGCGACTTTGTGTTAGCTATGGATCTTGCTGCTTACATTGGCTTTTGTATCAAGTGTTTCAAATATCCAGAACTTGATTTACTGACTGCTCTCTGCTTCACTGTACGATTTGCGTTTTGACAACTTGTTTTTTGTTCTTGTTGTTGTTATTTTCCTTCTCGTTCTTCTTCATCATCATCATCATCATCATCATCTTCTTCTTCTTCTTCTTCTTCTTCTTCTCTTCACTCTTTCTACTAATTCACGGTCTAATGTCTTATTCAAAAGGTGGGTGCATTGTTGATTGCATTTAGTCTGTGGGCAAAAGTAGATGCTTATCGCGTCGTTTCGGATTATGCCTGGTGTATGTATCTCTTCTGCCTAACTACTGTGTCATTTTGTTTGGACTTAAACATATTATTATGGAATATAGATTGGGGCGACTTCTTTTTCCTTGTCCAAAAGCAATTGACCTTTGATCGAGTGTTCTCAATGGCACCACATCCTATGTACACCATAGGCTACAGCTTTTTCTATGGAATGAGCTTGGTGACGCGATCCTTCACGGTGCTTTATGTCAGCCTCTTTGCTCATCTTCTTCAACTGCTGTTTCTTCAATTGGTGGAAACGCCTCACATGAAGAAGATTTATGCCGATATGGTCACTGATCCTGATCCTAAAACCAAAACGTACACTTTGTTTGCTTGTTTCCTTGTGCGTATCTAATATTGTTGTATCTCTTAGCATCCTTTATGACACAAAGACTGGTTACTTCCGCAAAGATCTCATCGTGTTCAAAAACTTTGACCCACTGCGCTCGTCCGACATTTTCATGGGAGTGATCATTCTGTACAGCTTTATCCTTTTGTTCTTCAACATCCACTATATGTTTTTCATTTGGTATGCTTTCTTTCCTTCTCCCTCCTAATTTTTTACCTACCCTAAACTTAAATATGTAAAAGCCAAGTGATAGTCTGGCGTCTCATTCACAGCTTTGGATTGGGATACATCCTTTATAGACAAAGCAAGAATAAGGAATGGATTGCCACCTTTTTTGCTCATGGATTCACCAAGCAAGAAGCCTTTGAGAATTGGAAACGGTTCCGCCCTCTCTCTTGCTCTCTCTCTCTCTCTCTCTCTCTCTCGCTATCTATCTCTGTTTCAATTGCTAATCTCAATTTATCCTTTTCATCAGGATTTATAACCTTTCTCTAACGATGACATGGGTGAGTTTCTTTTGCTTGGCATGGAAGTTTGCCGAGTTTCCAGAGTCCTTCATCTACGGCGCTGAGTACTTTTGGCTACGACAAACTATCGGCATTGTACGCTTCACCTTCCTTACTGCTTCTATTTTATCTCCAAACTCTTTATTCGTGATGTCTTACACGGAATGTTTTATCGAAAAAATGAAAAGATTCTGATAGCAATTAACGTATGGAGCTCCGTGTCAACGTTTGAAGTGTTGGGAGAGTACGGCTGGTTCTACGCCGACTTTTTCATCGATGAAGTGCCCTCAAAGCTCTATTACACCGGGATATATCGTTTCCTGAACAACCCGGAGGTCATAACGGGCTTTGCTGGCTATTATGGCATGACGTTGATGGCTAATAGCGGCGTTGTCTTTGCCATGGCCCTCTTCTGTCATTGTTGCAACTGGCTGTTCATTGCAAAAGTCGAAAGGTATGTTCCTTTCTCTTTCGTTTCGGTTGCTCTCTTTGTCATAGTTGCCCTATCTAACGAACTGCTAACACAACAGGCCGCATATGAAGAAATTGTATGGCACAACAGTGAGACAGACCTCAGGCGTGTCGAGTGCCATAAAGTCCATCGTGGAGCAGACCATCGACGAGACGCCAGGCCTGCAGCACCTCACCCCCAAAGTGGAGGAGCTCAAGCGACGGGCCAGCAACCTCACCAAGGAGATTCTGGACAAGATCCAAAACCACGAGACCAAGAAAGGCAGATAATACTTTTCTCTCTCTCTCTCTCTCTCTCATTTGATATCCTGTACAGCAACACACCCATTGCCACTTGAAAAATAAAATTGAAATAAAACGGTGAAAATGAATCAAAAACCAACCAATGGGATTCGAGCGCCTGAAGAATTTCCCTTTTAAAGGACTACGCGTCGTTTCCTTTAAATTTCTGCCAGTTCCAATTCCAAGTTTCCACCTTAAAAACTCAACGAGAAGAAAGGTAACCAAAACAAGAACAAAACACTAAAAAGTGGTGAAACTGTACGAGTTTTTAGGACCACTTGTAAAACCCTGAAAAAAGAATGGAACACGTCCTAGAGTCCCGCAAGCGCTCGTCCCTCGACAAACAAAAGGTTCCCAAGGTTTTTTGCACTCGCCAACTCCCTCAAGACGCTTTTGATCTGATCAAAGACCTGGTGGACTTGGAAGTGTGGGAAGGGGAGGACGCACCGCCTAGGGCGGTCCTCTTGGAGAAAGTGAAGGACTGCGACGGCCTCATTTCGCTTCTTACTGACAAGATCGACGCCGAGCTCTTTGACGCCGCCCCTCGTCTCAAAGTGGTCTGCCAATACGCCGTTGGCTTTAACAACGTCGACCTCGAGGCTGCCACCAAGAGAGGCATCTACATCACCAACACTCCCGGCGTTCTCACTGTATGAGAGTTTTTCTCTATTTCTTCTTCTCTTCGTTCTCCCTTAATTTTCTGCTTACATCTATCCTCTTATCAAAACAAAAACAAAAGGACACAGTGGTGGAGACGACTTTTGCGCTGTTGTTCGCGGCGGCAAGGCGCATTGCGGAGGGAGACCGCTACATCCGCTCCCACAAGTGGAATGTTGGCTGGCATCCTCTCATGCTCCTTGGCGATGACCTTTGTAAGTTTCTCCGCTTCTTATTGGTGATCTTGTTTCTCTTCTTGTTCGTATTCATGTCCTTCTTTTTCTTTGGGTACGCGCTAAATTCGTTATCTGAATAACAGGTGGAAGTACATTGGGAATAATAGGGCTGGGAAGAATCGGAAAGAAAGTGGCGGTAGTGGCTCAAGCCTTTGGAGCCTCTGTTGTCTACAACGACGAGTACCGCAGCCAAGACTTTGAGGAACAACAGGGCGTTCGCTTCGTGGAGTTGGAGGAGCTCTATCGCGTCAGCGACTTCATCTCTGTGCACGTGAACCTCACCGAGAAAACCAAACACCTCATCAACGAGCAGGCCCTTCGTCAGATGAAACCCAACTGCGTCATCGTGAACACGGCGAGAGGTCCTGTCATCGACCAGAAGGCGTTGACCGATGCGTTGATGAATCAAGTCATCCGAGCGGCTGGATTGGATGTGTTTGAACAGGAACCGATTGATAAGGATGACCCTCTTTTGCAGCTCGAAAATGTTGTTTGCATTCCGCACTTGGGTACTCCTTTTGTT
This sequence comes from Balamuthia mandrillaris, assembly GCA_031835245.1. NCBI lineage: Eukaryota > Discosea > Longamoebia > Balamuthiidae > Balamuthia > Balamuthia mandrillaris. Next base: position 106,886 of record JAVKOQ010000055.1, on the reverse strand, counting down.
CTTTCCTCAGTTCATATTCTTTGTAGTTCTGCTCTTCGTTGATATCTATTCGTTGACAATCAGGCTCTGCTTCATTGAAGACGAGAGCGAAGATGTCTCAGTTAGTTGGGGAGAACATGGCCGCATACTTTCGTGGCGACAAGGAGCTACCCCAGCTCGTAAACACCGACGTACACCAAGTGAATCCACTGCTCTAGTTCGATTCCCTTTTGTTCTATTACTCCTGATCGAAACAAAGACAGCTGCCTTCCTCTGCGTGCGGTTGCTGTGATTGTCTCACCGTCTCAGCACCTGCCTCGTCTTTCCCTCTCCTTTTTTTTTTTTGGGCCACCACGTACACCCTCTTGGGCATGTGGCCTGGGATTAAAAATTTATGAAAGCGCGATACTTCTGTGGCTGGCAAGGGAAGAAAAAATTGCTATCTCCCTGAGACCTGGGAAAAAAAAGAAGAGGGAATAGAGAGCAATAGGGCAACTTCTTCCCTTTCGGGGGAACCATGACAACGTTTGTATCAACGTTTCTCTCTCTCTCTCTCTCTCTCTCCTCTCTCTCCTCTCTCACAACCTCCTCTACTTATTTTCCAAAAAGAATTTAAAAAATGCTATCGAGCAAGTTGACTATCAACCACTACTTACAATGCGCACTGCTGCCACGGCAAATAAGAACTAAAACAAAAACAAAGACAGTCGAAAACAAAATTGGTGAGGAGGACCCCTTTCCACTTCAGTCAGTTTCGTCCTTGGGTTCCACAAAGCCCTCCGGGTTGACAGCTGCCTTCCTCTGCGTGCGGTTGCTGTGATTGTCTCACCGTCTCTTCTCCTGCCTTGTCTTTCCCTCTCCTTTCCTCTTTGAGCTCGTGTATCTGCGCCACCAACTTCGTTATCTCCTTGTTTTGCTCTGCCAGCTGCCTCGTGAGCAGTTCGACCTTGCTGGCCATTTCGTTAAGCTCTCTTCTGGTGTCGTTAAGCTCCCTCTTGGTGTCGTTAAGCTCCCTCTTGGTGTCGTTAAGCTCCCTCTTGGTGTCGTTAAGCTCCCTCTTGGTGTCGTTAAGCTCCCTTCTGGTGGCGTCAAGCTCCTGCTCAACCACTTCCAAACGAGAGCGCAAGGACTCAACGGCAAACCTGCAGCCCAACCGGTCCCACAAATGGTTCAGCTGCTCGTGGTCGTACTGGGAGGAGAGGCCTTCCCTTGTGGCCTTGAAGAGTCCCTCCAAGTATTCGTTAACTGTTATGTCCTGGCTGCGCAGACTTTTCTCCGCCGCTATGATCTGCTTGACCACCGCTTGCACTTGGGGCTTCTCCTTGGCTTCGCGCAGAACAAAGTCCAGAACCTTGTCGATGCTCCCACGAAAGTTCTTGGGGAGATGGGCAGTGGTGTCCGCATGGACCGAGGAGGCGCTCTTGCCGAAGTCGGAGAAGGCAAACTCCAGCAGGCCGCCTGAGGTACGGCGAAAAAGAATGTTGCCTGGATGACAGTCCACATGGAAGCTCCCCTGGGCGCGCATCATGCGATGCTGGTCGTTGAAGAAGCCGTAAAGAAAGACCAACAAGTCCTCTTCATTCAGTAGGCCCGCCAGGTCCTCCACTGATCCGTCGTAGCGAACCTGGTGCTCCACGGCGAAAACGAAGGGCAACTGCAAGGGAACAGCCTTTTTGGAGGCCAACTCTCCCTTCCCTTTCCCCGTTTCCCCTTCTTCCTCCACTTTGGTGTAGGCGGTCCAGTGGGACGGGAGAGGCACGTCGAACCATTCGGGTTGGATGCAAAAGGTGAAGGAGTGCTTAGGCGAGTTCAGCCCAAAAACGAGAGAGTGGGTCTGTTGGCCATGGACCAGGTTCTCCCATTCCCTTTCAAGAGCGGAGACGGGTGGCCAATCTTTCACGTTCCTCACAGAGTCCTCCTTGGAGAGAGCGCTGATGGCAGCTAAAAAAATTTGGTGGTGGTGGTCGGGGCTGATTGGCGATGGTGCCAGCAAATGGTCTGCCAGCCACCCTATTATTTCCGACATATTTTCCACCACAACAGTAACATTCGTGCAGGGCAGTGCAAAGCCCACGCGTACCACCGTACCGTCGTTGCACGATAGGACGAGGTTTTTGGCCCCCTCCGCTATCATAGGGGACCAGCTACAGTGCAGCGGCAAGAACCACTCCCTGCTTTCACAGAAGTGGTCTGTGTAGAGAGGTGCGGCTGGGGGAACCCGCACTAAAACGCAATAAATGGAAAGAAGAGCTGCTGCTACGTAAATAAACTTGCGCATGATATTATCGGTATGTTGTTAGGTCTGTCTGTCTGTTTGTTTGTATGTTTGTGGTCGTGGTGTGATACTATTGCGGTTGGAAAAAAAATATTAGAGAGAAGAAAGCGAAGTCATTCCCAAGCAGCAGGAGAAGGAGGTGGTTGCTTTTTGGCCTCCTCACGCGCCTTCCTACTGTCTGCAGCTTTCCTTCCAACTCTTTACAGTGCTGTCGCAGGTACTCAAGCTCCTTGCTTTCTTGGTGGTGTTTTAGCTCTTCCTTTTCCTTCCTATCTTGTCGTTGAAGGCGCTTCTGCTTGGCATCTTTCCTGCGTTGTTTTTTCTTCTTTTCAAACAGCCGCTGTTCCTGTTCTTCCTTCTCCTCCCTTTCGCGTTTCTTTTTGGCTCGGTCTTGCTGCATCCATATACTCCAATGGTATCACAGTAACTATCTCACCCAGAACAGACACAGAGCGCGCAAAGATCTAAGGACAACAAAAAAGAAATCACGCCATTAGTCTTTTGGGCCAATGAGCATGTTTCCCGCCAAAACAACCCTTCCTTCTCCCACGTCTTTGATCCACGCACCACCGTATTTCTCATTGCTACATTGGAAAAGACTATTCGAGGTTTCGCAACGAATTTTCATAGACTGTAAAAAAAAACAAAAGGCACTTATTAATGCAGAGAAAGAAGAAAGAATATTAGCCAGACGAAGAAGAATGAAGAAAGAAGGAGCAAAAAAAGAATGAAAGAGAAGATGAAGGAGACTTGAAAGCCACAAACTCCATTTGCAATAACATGACGGTGACGAGGAATGTTCATTTCGCTTTCAACGAAGCAATCTCCGCGTTATTGATGCACTCAATGACAGCATTGGCCAAGCCTCTTCCGCAAGTGACCAATTGTCCTTCCGTCGTGGGATCGTTCTCCACGCTGGAGGTCTTGACTGCGGCCAGGATCTTCATCTGAACTCCAAAGTTCTTGGCGGCATAGGCCATCGACATGAGGTAATCTCTAGTCTGAGTGTCCCTGCAATCCTTCGCCAACTGTCCAGCATTGACCTCGATGTCGGCCACAGCGGAGGCGATGACTCGCGCAGCCGCGATCATGGCTCTCTTGTCCTTCCTTGCCCCTGCCTCGGAGAGCTTGCGCATCTCATCGCCGACGGTCCTGCTGGCAGCGTAAAGCCTTCCCAGAGGAGTGGAGGTGTCGATGGGCAGATTGGAGGTGACGCTGTCGATGGCGTCAGCGGCGCCTCCCACCGTCGTCACTTGGGAGAGTTCGACCTTATTTCTGGGGATTTCTTTCGCGTCGACGCGTTTGGCAGCACCCATCAGTTTGTTGTTGGCGGCTTTGACTTGTTGGGCGCTGCGGGAGAATTCGCTTTGGGCAGCGCGGTTGGTGGGCTCTTTGATAGCTTTGTTGGCAGAGGCCACCAGTTTTGGCTTCAGCTTTTTCAACTCATCTGCTCCTTCCTATTTTGTAAAAAGGTGAACAGCGTGCGATAAACTGATAAAATGCGCAGTAGAGTTACCTGTAATAGTTTCTTAAGTTCAGGGTGGTCAGTGTTGTTGGCGGCTTGTCCGGCCTTTGCTATCTGAATGTCTATTCGCTTTTCGACTTTGTCCAACTTGTTATCCGCAGCAGCTGTTTGTCCTTGAGATAGCAATTTCCTGCACGCACGCAAAGAGTTAAACCACGTCCGAAGCACCTAACAAGAAATAATAATAAAGCTGCACGAGAGAGAGAGAGAGAGAGAGAGAGAAAGATGGTACTCTAATTGGTCGATATCCCTGTTCAAGGCCAAGCCGTTGGCCATCAACTTCTTCTCAGCCGTAGTTCCCACAGCTTGAGAGATAAGCTTGCCGGCTTGCTTGGCATCTTGAAGCGACTTGCTAACCGTGTCCTGCACTTTCTTGTCATTCGGGTTACGAAGCAGGTTCGCAGCAGCAGCTCTTTAAAAAAGGGAAGATGACATATTTAGCGCAACTACAAAACAAAATAGATAACTACAGAGTAAAGTTGAACATAAACAGAAACAGAGGAGATGTAGATGAGTTACCTGAGTTCTCTCAGCACCTGCTCTCCTTTGTTGGCAGCTCGTTCGATTTGTTGCTGCTTCTCTGCGTCGTTGCAGTTTCTGGAGTAAGAGTGGGCCAGCTGTATTTCTTGGGCCAGCTTGTCTGCCACTCGCACCAATTCAGGATAAGAAGCAATGCTGATGGTTGGACCAATAGACTTGACAGTTTTGCTGATTTCCTATTTTCAGCAGATTAAAAGGCAGAAAGAAAGAAAGGAACGATGGAAGAAGTTCAAAGAGAGTTTTAAAAAGGGAAACAGTGAAGAGGGAATGTACCTCTGCTAATTCTTTGATCTTGTCTTCGCAGTCGTTGGCATCTACGAGAGAATCCACCAATTGTTGGTTGAGTTGGTCCAATTCTGCGATCTGATTCTGAACTGCTTGACGAGCCTGTACGCAGAAAGCACGTAGGAATGAGATACCTCGTTAGCCGTGAATATTGCATAAGAACCTAAAGATTTCTCACCTGAGTATTGCCAGCAGAGGCAGCCTTGGTGGATGCACAAAGACCAGCAAGGGCATCAGCTAACTGGCGTGAAGCGCCAAGCAAAGAATCTCTCAAACGATTATCCACTTGCTTACGAGCCGCTAGTTTCGCAAGTATAGCCTTTATAAATATGTTCTCATAAGTAACAAGAGACACAAAAGACAACAAAACGAGGAGGTCGCCGAATACCTGTTTTTCAATGGCGCGCTCAGCCACGTAAGCAGCAGCAGCAGCGTCATCTTTCCTGTTGGATTTGAGAGCGTCGTTGATCATACCAGTGAGGTCGTTGATACGGGAGGCATTCACGATGATGGCTTCTTCTGGGTCCGAAGAAATGGCGTTATCGGCCAAGTCAAGTCCTGCAGCCTTGATATCTTCTAATGCTTTGTTGTACGCCGCTTGTGCGTTTCTATCGTTGGGAGATGCCAGTATGGCTAAACCGAATTTCAAAGCACAAAATAGTTAGAACACGCACAATTCGTTGTGTTTAAAAGAACACAACGAAAAAGATAATTGGTAATTTACCTGGAAGGGCTCCCTTGAGAGCATTGAGTGCCTCTGCCATTCTCTTTGCAGCTCCAATCAAGTCGTTCTTTTTAATTAGACGATATAAGCAAAAGTACAACAGAGACAGAATAAGAGATGTAAGATGAAAAACAAAGGAAGGATACCTTTCTGCGAGGGTCGGTGATACCCCCAGCAATGGCCTTGATGTGAACCATTTGCCTTTTGATAGCGTCCGTGGCTTCCTCCAGCGCTGCCTCCGCTCCATTCCTATCCCTCTTCTGTTGAGCCTCCGTAAGTTTGGCGAGGGCACGCAACATTTCTGCATGTGCATCCAACAATTGGTCCTCCAATGGCATCAACACCCCACTTGCTTCCACACATGCTTGTTGCAAGTCTCGCATTGCTTTCTCAAACTGTTTACGAGCTTCTGGGTCGTTTGGATTTGCCTATGATCCATATAAAACATATACCAGTCAGAAAGTGAGGGAAACAAGAAGAACAGGTTTTAGAACCATGACAGCTTTGGTAGAAGCCACCAAATCTTGCATGGCTCGAGCGAGCTTCGCCGCCGCGTCCATCAACGAGTTCTGTACGCCAGGGCGTTTATCTCCAGCAGCAATGGCCTTGGCCAACGCGGTTTGTTGTGCCACAGCAGCATTCACAGCCTTAACGGCATCTGCCACTTTTTGCACGTCTTTCTGATTAGTTGCTGCAAACAAACCAGCAAGAGCGTTGGCAACTTTTGCGGAGGCCAATCGAAGTCGGTCATCAGCGCTCATCTCTCCATCCGGAGGACGCACCCCCGCCACGATGGCGTTGGTCAGATCGCCGATGGTTGCTACTGCTGCGGTAAAGGTGGCCGCTTTGGCTTGGTTGTGTGGATCACTTAGAGTGGCTTGGGTCACCACGGCAAGTCCCTTTCAGATTTGAAGCAAACTTTGGTAAGGAACTGAGAATGAAAGGAAAGGAATAGAGGAACTGAGAATGAAAGGAAAAGAACTTTTACCTGAATCTGTTGGGCAAGTTTTGCCAATTCGGCTTGTAATCGCTGACGATCAGCCTCAGGAAGATCAGCAGAGAGTTTTGTGACTGCTGCAGCCACTGCTTGGTTTGCTAGAGAGACAGAGAGACAGAGAGACAGAGACAGAGAGAGAGAGAGAGAGAGAGAGAGAGAGAGAGAAAAAAAAAAAGAGACAGAGATTAGAATACCATCAAAATGTGGTCACCTATGGGCGGTACCTTTGGCGGCAGCAGCGGCATTGCCAGCGTCGACGGCTTTGCGCAGATCCTCCAACGCGGCATGCACAGCCTGAGCATCTTCCGTGATGGGATCCACAACAGCACTTGCGCTAAGATCAGCATATCTTGCAGCAGCTTCCTTCAGGGCAGCCAACGCCTTTTCATGGAGAGTTGTTAAATAGAAGTTTTCTCTATACAAAGCAAAGAATGAATTAGATATACCAAAGAGAACATACATTATTAAAGTTGCGCATGGCGGCTGCGTCTTCGGGATTGGTCACCGCCGCTTTGGTCGAACCAAGGAGGTCTCTCAAGGCCTGCGCCAGCCTCTCCGCAGCGCTCCTCAAGTTGGGGTTGTTGTCAGCTGCGATCAAGTTATCGATGGCTTCTTTCACCTGTTGACAAGCCACAGCGGCAGCGCTGCGATCACCTGCGGCCACAGCGTCGGCCAAAGCAGCCAATGCGTTCTCAGCGTTGACAAGGATGGAGGCCATGGCGGCGGAGCCAAGCATGCTAGGGGGAAGGTCGTCCTCATCTTCATCATCAAGGGGAATGTCAAGGTCTAATCCGGCAAACAGAGTGTGAGACGTTTCTTTGGTTACAAGAATGATTTCATCTATGGCGTAGTTTACCTAAAAACCAGCAAGTAAACTGATCAGTAAGAGAGAAGAGAGAACAGAGTGTGTGAAGAACAAACATTGTCGTGCATCTCATCTCTGCGCTCGATGTCTTGTTGCATGCCCGCTCCTTGAATGATGGCAGCCGTTAACTCAATTTCTTGTTCGGGAAGAGTAGAAATCACTTCGTTGGGTTTGGCCAGCTTCTTCTTGAGGATGGGATCCACAATGTAGTCCACTCGAACTTGAACAATTTTTGCCAAGGATACTGTTTGGAAGATGTACTTCCTCACTACCTCTGGAAAGTCTTGTACACTGGTAGTTGTTGTGGTCGTTGTTGACTGCTACTTTAGAGGAGAAGAGCCAAAACGAATGAAAGATAAAGAGGCAGCAGAAGAGAGATGAAATACCTGAGGCAAGTTACTAATTCTTCGTTTCTTTCTTTACAGTCACGAGCCAGATGGATGATCTGACGAATATCATACAAGTCCGCAACTTGCAACAAAAATACCTTCAGAGAGAGAGAGAGAGAGAGAGAAAGAGAGAGAGAAAGAAAGAGTGAGAGAGCGCGAGCGAGAGAAAGAGAGGTTAATAGGAAAAATGAGAAAACAACAGCAACAACGTACCGTTTTCTGCATCAGTACTTTGGCGGAGCGGAGAAGACTTTTCTTGGCATCCTTGGAGATGGGGTTATCGGCAATGGTTTGTATGTCTCTCGCGATGCTTTGGCAGCACTGACGCAGCTCCTGAGTGGCCTCCAACATCTCTTTGGACATGGCTTCATCGTGGTCCGCCCACATAGCTGCCTTGCGTGTCGCTATTTGTGCGCAGTTTAAGTAAAAAAAAAAAAAACAGGTTGAAGCTCAGTAAGAAAGAAGCTAAAAAGGCAGAAAGAAGCGAGAAGAAGAATAGAGCATGAAAAAAAGAAGAGGCGAGAGGAATGAAGAGAGAAGAGGAACAAGAAAGAAGGAAGACACAACGCAGAACCAAGACACGAGACCAAAGACACAGCAGAATACAAAAAGGGTTTGCTCAACACCCAAAAAAAAAAAAAAAAAAAGACGGTACCAAGATCGGAAAGGAAATTCATGGAGGCAACCAAGCCGTCGGTCTCCATAGTTTTTAACTAGCGAGAGGTCCCAAAGGCAAAGTTCATCATCATCATAGTCAAAAGCAAAGAAATACCAAACGGTTGGAACAGAATAAGATGAAGAAAAGGAGGAGGAAGCAGGAGAGAAGAAGAAAATCAAAGAAGAATGGCAACAACGAGAACAAGAAGAAAGGGGCGGTACCCTGGCGCCGGTCTCTTCAGCCTCCGCTTGGAACATGACGCATTGCAAGATGCAATCCGCGATGGCTTCCAACACCTCATCCACGGTGTGTTTGCTGGCCTGCATGCTTCCGTTTCTTCTTTTTTTTTTTCGTTTGCCGCTGCGCCACCACCCAATCAACCAACCAACAATCAGGCCTTTTCTTTTTGTTTTCTCTTTCGTCAAAGAAATCGATAATTTAATTTTGTTGATGTCGACATTAATTTGAGTCGATGAGATTCGATCTAACTAACATTCAAAGCTCCAATCAAAATCATTTTATTCCATCTAATGGACCAATCAAAATTTAAATTCTAAAAACGATAGGAATGTTTGGAATGTAAAAATTTTCGAGGAACTAATTCACTCCAAAAAAAAAACCCCAAGAAATGGAAGATGAGAAGGAAGAAGGGGAGGACTTGAAAGAGGTTGTTCCCGTGGGAAAGGGCGTAGAAGAGAATAAAAGCATGGAAGACGCGGAGAGCGTGCTTCATTCTTCCTTTTCTTCTTCTGCTTCTGCTTCGTCCTCCTCGGCCTCGGGAAGCAAAAAGGCGGGAAGGAACCGAACCGCAAAGAGAAAGAACCTGATCGACGTGGACGCCTTGCCACTGGGCACAGCGCCCACCCTTCATGCCCTCTCCAACAGCCAACCACAAGAAGTCCGAAAGACAACAAAGCGGACAGCCAAACGACGAAACCACCAACACAACCACAAACCGTCCTCTCAACCAAGTAGCATCGATCCCTCTTCTTCTTCGTCCTCTTCGGAGATCTCCAAAGCACAAACAGAAGACACAAAAGAAACCGACGACGGCAACGATGGCAAGCAACCGCAAGAGTCAGTCGTTGTCGCTGAAGAAAAGGTAGCGGTGGCCAAAGAGGTCGCAACGCAAGCAGTGGCAAAACAACCAGTTGGAGGAGGAGGAGGAGGTCTCATGATCGATCTGTCCCAGGACTCGTCGGAGGGAGAGGATGACGATGCCACACAACCCTTTCCTTCGTTGCTCTCTGCTTCCGCCGCCTCCTCTTCCTCCTCTATTTCCTCCCAGAGAGCCAAAGTTAAGCTCTCCTCTTTGAAGCAGTCAAACGCAGCGACTACAGCGACAACGATGCCAACGACGACAACAACGAAAACGCCTACACCTACGAGTACATCCGCGACGACCTCACCGCGAGAAGCACAACCAACTCTCAACAGCAAGAACGACGAAATGCTAAGCGATGGGCAGCGAGAGATAAGAAAGGAAGACGAAACACAGGAACAGCAAGAGCCACAACAACCAGACGAGCTGGAAGGGCTGGGAAAAAAAGAAGCGGAGGAGAAAGAGCAGCAAGAAGGAATCAAAGGAGAGCAACAGCAAGACGGAGAAGCATGCCAAACAGAAGAACGTTCAACGGAGTTGACAAACCGTGACAATTTACTGGAATCAGGTGCTGATGTTTGCCTGCAAGGAGGGAGAGCAGAGAACGAAGCTACGAAAATGGACATTGTGGAAGACACTGACTCGTCAAATGCAACAGCAGCTCCAACGGAGACGAGAGGCTCATCTGCGGTTCTTCCTTCAGAAAGCTCACCAAACGTCCAAGCATCGGACGATAGACAAGAAGCAAAAGAAGACAAGCAAGAAGAACCAACAGAGATGGAAGTACCTCCCCAACCGTCAGAAGAAAAAGAAACAGATCAATTCCCTATCGCCTCTCAATCAGTGCCGAACGTGTGTTTTGTTTGTAAGAAGTCCATTGCCTACATGACTGCCCCGGAGAAGGAGGTTCACGTGAACGGGTGCATCGACCAACGGCAACGCGAACAGCTTGCTGCGCTGTTGGAACCCGACCCTGACTTCAAGGAATCCATTCTCTGTCAAGTATGCAACAAGGACATCACTAAGCTGAACATAGAGCGGCGGCAACATCACTTGGAACGGTGTATCCAATCGTTGGAGGCTGCTTCTTCTTCGACAACGGCAGGAGGCAAATCCAAGCAGATATCTTCGAAAGAAGACGCATCTTTGGAGCCACCCACTATCAACTGGGAGGAGAACGTCATCAGTGGAGTGCAGTACTTTTGTCCCATTTGCAGAAAAGACAGAAGCAAGAGCAAGCTTTCCGCTCGCATCAGTCATCTCAAGAGCTGCGCCAAGAAGCACAACGTAAACCCCACCAACATCGAAGTCTTTCGTAATCGTAAGAACTGGCAGAAGATGACGGATGAGGCGGTGCGTCGACAAACGAAGCAACAGCAGTCTATCAACCCGAGTGAGGAACCAGCCCCAACCAACGCGGCTGCGCAGGACCAAAGCAAAGGAGATGAAGCGAAACCTGCGAAACGGGTTGCAAGACGAAAGAAGAAGCTAGCAACCAACACAGCGAAAACGACCACCGTTGTAAATACGGAAGAGCAAGTAGTTAAGTCCAAGTTTTTTGCAGCGACCTCAACCACAAACGGCACTATTAATAGTGACGACTTTATGGCTACCATTAGCAAGTTTCGGTATAATAGGCACCAGAGCCGTACCCCACTAATGCCAGCACAAGCTGCCTCAATAGCACAACCCAACAACCAAAAGTCTCTGCATGTCTTGACATCCTCGTCCACCGCTGCCTTTTCCTCCACTTCTACTGCCACCAGAGCTAAATCTGATTCAAGCGCTGCTGCCAATGCTCATTCCGATGACGATGACGAAGACTTATCTCTAGCTATTGCTATTTCGGCCTCTATGCAAGACACAATGCCACCTCCTCGTCCTATTTCTACTTCATCACATGATAGAGATGATAATGGCTCTCCAACAAAGCAAGCTGATAGTCCAATCACTCCAGAGTCCCCAGGTCCAAGAGATCTCGCTGGTTTTAAACTCAAAAAAACCAGTAAAGACACCGAAACGGAAAAGCCTAATCCTGTAAAGGAGGCTATAAAGGTGAGAGCGAGACTCAGCTCTTTTTCTCGCTTCAGCTCTTTTAACTCACTTTAATTGCAGAAACTTTTTCCTGCAGAGAGCGACGAACCTATTGATCCTACTCCAAAGTTCTCGGAGAGTTTATTGGCTCAACGAGCAGCAACGCGTTTAGGCTCCATTGCAATCAGTGGCGACAGAGAATCCTCTTCAGATTCTGGAAAAAAAGAAAAACAAGAAGGAGAACAAGAAGAGAAGGAGAAGGAGAAGGAGAAAGAGAAAGAGAAAGAGAAAGAGAATGAGCATATTGGAACAGGAGAGCAGGAGATAGAGAAACGCAAACCATTGGAGACCATAAAGCAAACATCCACCACCAGTCTGTTGCATACAGGCAAACGAAACTCTTCTACCTCCCTGTGGCAACTCTCATCTTCCAAGTTGGATGCCTATAACCCGATCTACACCCACACATCTTCCTTCCTGCCGGAATCCGACAAGCAGATACTCAAACGGCGCAAAGAAAAGTTGTTGCGGCAGCTCTCAGCTCCTGGTAACATTGGTAGCTCACAAACAAAGACAAATGCGATCGAAACCAAGAATAATGACCATGAGGAAAGGAAGCCGTCTAACGAAGAACCAAGGCATACTTTACGCGAACCACTACCAGCAACAAGCAAAACAGAGGGAGAGCAAAATAAAGCGCCGCAAGGAATAGGAGAAAATGGTGAAAATGAACAACATGCAGAAAAGAAAGAAAATGAAGCAAAAGAAACAACCCAACAAGAAAAATACGTACCAACGCAAAAACGGATAATGAACGTTAGCACGACGAAATATCACACACCGGAAGAACATCTGTTGCATGACGGTGATTCATCGGAGCATTCGAGCAGCGATAGCGAAAGCTATTCTCCTCTGCTTTTGCTAGCCAAGGAAAGCGAACAAAGCCAAATTCAGAGCGGGAAGATAGTAGCCACCCAACAGCGTAGTTCTAGCAGCAACATACAGAACAGAAAGGCGAAGAGGCAGCCACTTCCCTCTTTCTCAAGTTTTCAGCCACGATTTGCCTCAGCGGAGGAGGAATATGTAGATAGAGCTGGAACCATTGTACAAAAGTATCAACAAGCGTGCGCTGACATTCGAGAACTCGTGGAGCAACGGCTAAAGGAGTTGAAAGAAGCTTACTTTGCAGAGGTATGACGCGAGAGACCTCCTACCGATACTTTTTCTAACCCCATCTTATCTCTTTGCTTAGATTGGACGCATTACTATCGATAAGGATCAACAATTGTTGGAACTGCAACGGGGCTTAGGACTAAAATCGGTGCCAACGTTTCTTAGCTTACCAGCGTCGTTGGCCACTCCCGACTTCGAGACTGTGTGGCGGACGAACAATGAGAGAGGCAGATCTTCAGCCCCAACTGCCTTGAAAAGAAAGAGCAAGCGAAAAACTAGCAAAACGAAACGCAGCGGTGGTTGGTCTTTTTCTCCAGTTAGGAAGAGAGAGCGACCAAACTACGATGACAAACGAGAAAACAAGAAGAAGAAAGAGAAGAAAAAGAAGACGAAACCCAGAATAGAGACACCCCCTTCATCGCCATTGTTTGGCAGTCCAGAGGAATCCCAACCAAGCACAAGCCAAGAAGTTCACATTGAGGAAACAACAAAGCCTGCGTTGAAGAAAAGGCAAAAGAAAACCTTGGCCCAATCACAAAAGAAGAAAGAGGAAGCAACAATTCCCGCAACGTATACATCCGTCATCCAAAAGGCTCCAACTTCTTCCGCTGTTGACACGCTCAATGCATTGCCGGCAGCGCTCGGTTTGGAGAAGAGTTCTTCGACCGAAAAAACGTGCCCAGTTCCTTCTTCTGATGGGTTCTCTCCCATCGAATCAATGCGAGTCGTGGCAAACAATGAAGACATCGACGTCAATAACCACAAGAATGACGGTCCACCACGATCGCCACCTTTGAGTGTGGAGCTTCCTCGTCGCTGTTTACGAATTCCTCCTTCTGTCTCTCCTTCTTCTGCACATAACCTCAACAACACTTCTAAAGTGTCAGACAAAGAGTATCATCTCTTCCAAAGTACCGGTATGGAAAAGCTTAACGACAGCTGTGGATTCATCGACCTTTGTTGCAATTCAGAGCTTGATAAAACCACGTCAACAGCAGCGGTAACAGCAGGTGTACCTGAGGTTGCCACCCCACCAAGCCCTACTTTCATTCTTTCTCCAGGGCGTGCTTGTTATCCTCCTTCTCCTATCCTCTTTCCTTCTCCTCGATCCTCTCAGTCCACACCCTCTCGAGGGATCATCACCACTGCTCTCGCCCCAACCAACAATAACTCCAGTCTCAATTCTATTGTGCCACCACAACCGCAAGTTCAACAGCAACAAGAGGAGAGCTCTTTTGCTCCTTCTGCTTCTGTTGGTTCTTGTGACGTTGAGCCTTCTCTTTCTCGTTCAATTTCTTCTCTTACGAAAGGTACTCCACCTCCATCCGGTCATACGGATCGCCTTCGTATGTTTAATCACAACCGTTTGTTGGGTGATGGAGACGAAGAAGAAGAGGACACCAACACCACCGCCACTACTCCACATAACAAAATACATCACGATTTGGATGCCTCTCTTCTGGACTTTGATGACTCCATCTTTGAACTCATTAAGGGAAACCCTCTCTTTTCCGAACCACCACCCCACTCCACAGTTCGGGCCGACGAAATGACAACCCAAGTAATAACAGCAACATCTTCGTCATCCTCAACAACAAGAACAAGAAATGAGTGCGAAAACGCTTCATCATCAGCAACTTCCATCCTTCGGTTGACTATAGAAGACAGCCCTTCCCCTTGCAAACAACCAAATGCCTTGAATTCCCTTGATCAAATTGACAATACCGCTACATTGAGGACCAAGGAAAGGACATCTGCTTCTTCTTCCTCTTATTCTTCACTCTCTGCCAGAATGGACTGTCGCGTTAACCTCTTTGCAGACGCTCCACCTTCCCTTTCGCACTCTTCTCCTCAAATGGTCTCATATCGTCGACCCAGCCATAAAAGACAGAGAAGGGCACTTGATGACATTGGTGCTGACTACAGACATGGCAACGTTAATGAAAACAACCAGCGGCACAACGCCGTTGACTATCACCACGCGCGTTCGGCTGCATCCTCTCCGTTGTCTTCACCTGGCCCTTCTCCTCCCTCCCCAGCATTTCATTCCTGCCCATCTTCTCCGTTGTCCTCTTCACCATTGAACTATCGTACTGCAACTGAAAGCCAACAAACGCATCGCCATCCTTTTTCTTCCTCCTCCTCCACCACTATTCCACTGTCAACCGAAGACAACAATATTGATGACGCTCGCAACATTCTCCAATCTCCTATCCTATCTCTCCACTCTTCGCCTTTGTTTGATTCTGCTTCAACAACAACAACTCAATTGGTAGGAAGCTCCTCTCAAATAGCCGCTCTTTCGCCTGATCAAAGCAGCCCTCCTAAACGCCAACGAACAACCCTCCGCCCTACCAATGGCACTCCACGCCCTGATTATGAAAACATGTCGCACCAGGAATTAAAAGTAAGATTTATTCTCTGTCTGCTTCTTCTTCTTGGTTTTCTAAAACAATAGTAAACAGAAAGAGGTCGCCAAATATGGCGTCAGAGCAGGCTCTGTTAGGTGGATGAGAGAAAAGTTAGTGGAGATCTGGGAGGCCACACACTTGCCTCAAAAAGCTCTTCCGCTAGGTATTTGTTCGCATTGAGCTCTATCTTTCTTTGAGAGACTTCCTTATTTATTTATTTTTTTCCAAAAGATTCGCCCTCTGTTGTTCGCTCTCTGAGCATTTTTCGTGGAGAGACGAGCAAACAGCCTGTTGATGAAGAGAAAGCGGAACGGGAGCGCCTCTTGCGCAAAAAAATAACGGCATGGCTGAAAGAAAACGAGACCATTTACAGTCGGATCTTGCAATACGAGGTTCACTTTCTTTCCTTTCTGTTTCTTTCTTTCTTCCGGAGCACTTCTCACATGTAGAAACAGTCTTTAGATTTGGAGGCGTTACAGACGAACCTCAAAGAAGCAGGTTTGAAATGCAGCCGTCAGTTCCTCTCCGACTACCTCAATGAACAAGGGGTGGCCTTCCTCAGCAAGAAAAGCAAACGCAAAAGAAATGGTGGTTTCGGTTAACATCCTTCTCTCTCTCTCTCTCTCTCTCTCTCTCTCTTTCATGCTTTGGCAAACCAACAAATGACAAACTATTCAATAACAAATGGAGAGGAGAACAAAGAAAAGAACAGAGGAACAAACAAAGAAAAACAAAAAGAAAAACAAGAAGAGAACTACTCCTTTCAACCTTTAAAACCACCATCCGCGTCACCCACATAAGTAAACCCATCGAACTCTCCTCCACTAACATTCTGTAGCGCCGACGAGTCCACCACAGAGTCTTCAGCCTCTTCGGCCACGAAGCTTGGGTCTATGTTGGAGAGGTCAGCGGGTCCGCGCACTTTGGGGCGGAAGGGCGCTTTCAGCTCCTTGCGGTCCAGCTGTTGCCAGTCGATGCTGGAGAAGAAGGGGTGCTCCTTGATGTCTTGCCCATTCTTGATGGAGCCCAGTCGTTGCTCCGGATCACGCGTTAAAAGCTTTTTGTTCGTTTGTTTAGGAGAGGAAAGGTTTGCATTCAACATTCTCAAAAAACAACAACCAAACAACAAAAACACTTTTTAAAGAGAAAATGAGAAAGAAACAAATGCGACGTACTCCTTGAAGAAGGCTTTGTACATCGCGGGAAAGGTCGAGGTGAGAAGGAAACATGAGGTCAGCTGAAACTATCTTTTGGAACATGACTTGAACGTTCTTCGAATAAAATGGTGGCTTTTTGTATTCGAAAAGAAAATAAGACCGTGTTGCTTCAAAGACGGAGAGAGAGAGAGAGAGAGAGAGAGAGAGAGAGAGAAGGGAGAAAGGGATGGACGAAGTGGGTAAAAACAAAACAAAACAAAACAAAACAAAACAAAACAAAACAAAACAAAACAAAACAAAACAAAACAAAACGAACCAATCCGGTCAACATTTCGTACACCATTGTGCCTAAACTCCACCAATCGACCGCACAGCCATGCCCCTTTCCTCTCAGTATTTCCGGTGCTAGTAGTAAAAAGCTCCATCGTTTAGAACATGACCCGTTGGAAGTACGGAGGCAGGAGAAGAGAGCATAAAAACGTAGGATAGCTACCAAGATATTCGGGGGTGCCACAAAATGTGGTAGTTCCTTCCTCCGGGTTGATCTCTTTCGAAAGGCCAAAGTCCGTTATCACAACGTGTCCTTTGGCATCCAACTGTTGGAAGAGGCACTTCGTTAACATGGCAACGAAAACCATAAGAGAGAGTTAAACGGTTGAGCACGTTACGAGAATGTTTTCAGGCTTCAAGTCACGGTAAACGATTCCCAGGCTGTGAAGATGAGACAAAGCGCTGACAATCTCTGCCGCATAGAACCTCACCCTCTCCTCATCGAACCTTCCCGTTCGCTTCAAGTGGTAGAAGAGCTCTCCTCCGTTCACAAAGTCCATCACCATGTACAGCTTTTCCTCCGTTTGGAAGGCGTAATGCAGCTTCACGATGAACGGGTGTTGCACCCTTTGGAGGATGCTCTTCTCGGCGCGCGTGTGGGCCACTTGCTTGCGAGCCACCACCGCCTCCTTGCGAAGGATCTTCATGGCGTAGATTTGTCTGTTGTCTTTCTTTCTTACCAGCAATACCTTTGTTTTTTTTTTCCAATAGAAGAAAAAAAAGAAAGAAGAACAAGAACAAGAAGAAGAGTGAACACGAGGACGAAGCATAATTAGGCCACGAAACAACAATAAGAAAGAGAAAAGCAAATGGACAACGAGTGAGAGGACACCAGAGTGAGAGGGCAAGAGAGAGAGAGAGAGAGAGAGAGAGAGAGAAGAGAAGAGAAGAGAAGAGAAGAGAACAGTCACAACATTCATTGAAAAAAAGGATGAAAGAAAGACGAACTTTGCCGAAGCTTCCTTTGCCAATGACGGCCATAATTTCAAAGTCATTCTTGCCGATCTTCTTGGAGCCGTCGTTGCTGAACAGAACGGGGTCCGACCAGGAAGGGTCCAGCTCCAAGTCTTCGCCGTCGTCCGCCTTGATCCGCAGCTTGTTGTCCTCCGAGCTGGAGGCGAGATCCGCCAAGTCCTCCGTTGAGGAGGACTGCTTGTCCTTGTGTTTCAATTTACCAACGCTGGGAGACATATTGGAGCCCTTTGTTTTCTCCTTCTTCTCTTTCTTTTGTTTTGAGTTCTTCACTCCCATTTTTTTTTGTTTTTTTTGTTCCTCCTCCTTCCTCCTCGCTTCTCTTTCCTCCTCGTTCTTCCCTAACCTTTTTTCTTTTTCTCTCCGCTTTTTTGTTGTCGGAAAGTTTCGCGCCCTCTTAAGATTTTTGAGTTCCGCGTAATGTTTGACCCTCCCGCGCCTATAAAGGTCACCGCCAAATGAATTAAGCCATATTGTTCATGTCGTCATGAAATACGACATGCCTCAAAGGTGACATCAGGTTTATCTAATTCTAATTACAGCTGATGTCATGACCCGTCGACAAATAAGCTTTGCGTTACAAAGAAAGAAGAGAGCGGAACGGGAGGGCTTTGTTGGTTCTCTCTCTCTCTTTCTCTTTGATCAAAGGGGCTCTTGGGGTTGGTGCAGGTGGGAGGTGGAGATGCTCAAACGGTGGAGCACGCAGGTGGGGAGCGGTAAATTAGCGCAGAGCAAAGAACGGCGTTCCGTCAAGGACCTCTTCTCCTCCGGCAAGCGAATCTCTGCCGTCCGCACCGACGACGAAGGGGACGCCTCTGACCACTCCTCCTCTTCCTCCTCAAAGGACAACAACAACCATGAACGAGGTCCCCCTCAGGAGACGCGCAGCGGCACCTGGAGAAGGGTTCGACGGGTGCGACCCGCCACAACCACCTTCCTTTCCTCCCTCTCCGATGTGGAAGACCTCGAGGAGCGATCGACACTGCCTCAACCACCACCACCGCAACACCACCTCGCAAAAGCGGCCACTGTGACAGCCACAGCAACGGTGAGCAGCAGAGGCGGTGGTGGCAGTGGCGGAGGCAGGAGCAGCAACGGCGGTGCTGTGGGTCGGTTGTCGCTCCCGCCGGTGCAGGTGGCACGGCTCTCCTTTCATGCTCCCTCCTCGGAAGAGGAGGTGGAGGTGGAGGCAAGAGAAGAGGAGGAGGAAGAGGGAGAGGAGGGCTGCAAAGGTCACGCTGCCTATCCTTCTCCTTATCTTTCCTCGCCAACCTCTGTCGTGTCCCTCTCCTCTTCCTCTTCATCGTCACCTCCCTCCACTTCGAGAGCTTCGGCCACCTCCTTCTCCTCTATTCCAGCAGCACCACACAATCACCACCACGACAAGAGGTCACCACGAACCACCGAGAAGGAAGAAGAACGCACGAGGAGCTCTTCGCACCATTCGAGTAGCAACAATGGCAGTGCTAGTAGTAGCAATGATAGGCATGTTGGAGTGGCGGGTCAATGGCCTTCCTTTGTGTCTTCTGCTTTCTCCGCTAGTGCGCTCCAGCAGCAGCAATTGGACAGTATTGACAATGACGATGAGAGCGTTGCTATGCTTTCCAAGTTATTGCGTTCGTCTTTCTTTCTGCTTTCTTGGTTTCCTTTCTCTCTCTTGATTATTTGTTTCTCTATTGTTCTTCTTTATGCGGTATCTGAAATACAAAAATGCAACCAACATGCAGGAGAAAGAGATCAATACAAAAGGAAGGCAATCGAAATGGAAGCCAAGTTTCAGTCAGGGCTAGAAGAAAAAGAAGTCTTAGTGGCCAATCTCAACCAGCAAATGAACCAGGAAGCCATTCTTGTGGAACAAAACAAAGCTCTTCAACAAGAGTTTGACGGGTTGAAAGCTATTTACGTGGAGACGATCAGCAAACTCAACAAGCTCTCCTCTTCTACCGGTGTAGGCTCCGACGGAGGTGGAGGAATGGAGGTGTTAGCAATCGTGGAGGAGAACGAGAAGTTGAAGGAGAATATACAAGTATTGAAAAGGCAACAAATGACGAGAGAGGATGAGGTCAAGTCTCTCCGGGAGATTATCGCTTTCTTCCAAGAGGACTTGAAGGTCTCTCTTTCTATGCTTGTTTTTAACGCTTCATTGTGCTGATACTTTGTTTTGCAGAGCGCTCTTGAAGAAAAGGTAATGCTGATAGAAGAGCTGAATAGAAAGTTGGAGACAGAGGATGAGCTAGAACGTGAAAACACACGACTGAAGCACAAAGAAAAGGAGCTCTCCGATTCTCTTCGGCATCAGCTGTCTCCACAACACGTCGTCAACCAACTGCAAACTGGAGCCAGTTGTCTTCAGATGCACTCGTTCACCAGTTTGGCCGACAAGATTGAGCTGTTGGATGCTGGCATCGAAACTGGCGATCCTCATGTTATTATGAGTTTACTCCTGTTTCTTCGGGTTTGTTTTTCATCTTCTTCTTTTCTTCTCGTTTCTCCATTCTTCTTGTTTTGTGACTAACATGTTATTTAATATAGAACACACTCTCTCAACCACTTTTCTTCAACATAATAACAACGCGGCCAGAAGTATTGGGCCTGTACATAAATCATTACGCCCGCCAAAGCCTCGACTCACAAATGGAGCTGATGGCTCTCTACCGCCACTTAGAACGTCCTGTTGATCATGGCTTACTCATGTTGCGGCATGCCTTGGCTATTAAACACGTATTATCTCGTTGTCCCATTTCTCTTAGTTTTTTTGTTCGGTTTTTTCCTCTTCTCATTATTCTCCTTTTATGCAGCCATATACACGAGTGAATGCATTGCTAAGCTGCATTCGGTTTTTCCAGAAGCAAGAAAGTTTGGCGTGGTTCGGAGATGAGCTACAACGAAGGCTTCACTCCGGAGATATAACAGGTCTCTCTTCTACTTTACTTCCTCTTCCTCTATCTTCTCCTACTCCAACTTTGTCATCTTTGTCTTCTCCCATCGTTATAGAGGAACGAAAAGAAGAGGGAAAAGGAAGAGAAGACGCAAGAACGAAAAATTCAAAGGATCAGAATGATACTCGGCCACAATCATCATCGTCATCGTCCGTTGGTACACGTTTATCGAAACCTCCATCTTTTGCTTCTCTCCCTTCTGCTCTCTTTGCGGTGGAACAATAACAACCATCACATCTTCTCCGTTCTCAGCCATCTGCTTCACTCTCTCGTTTTCACTTCTCTCGTGAAAAAGGATGGAAGAATAGTTAACTCATGTTGCTTTTGTGACAGACAGCATCAACTTCAGACAACTTGAGTATCTGAGCTCTGAGCAAGAACTGTTGACGAGCTAACTTTCTGGTTAGCTTTATGAAGTCCGGCAGCTCTATAACGGCTTGAGACAGCGCCTTTTCCAGATAGTACATTGCATCATCCAAAGCTAGGTCCTCCGCTTCCAACTCTAACTTTCTACAACATATGAAATCAGAAGAGAGAGAGAGCAGAGTTAAGAGATGAGAAGAGAGAGAGAGAGAGAGAGAGAGAAGGGACTGACTTGGCAGTATTTGGATCGTTTGGAGTGGTGAAACTGGAATAGTGTTGTTGAAGAGAGTCCGAATTCCCGTTTTGACCAAGCCAAAGCTCAATATCATCCGATAGATATGTTGTGCTTTCCAGTTCCTTCTGCCACAGTGCCTGCATGTTAACGTCATGTGCATATAGCAATAAGTTCACTATAACAGAATGACCACCGAATAGGAGAAAACAAATAAACAAACAAAAATGGTCATCACCTTCTCGTGATGGCTGTAAATGACAGCGTTTAAGAATGCCGCCCTCTCTACCAGCATGCTCTCCAAGTCTTTTGTTTTTTCGTCAGTAGTCTTCTCCTGCTGCATCGATTGCTGTTGATATTGCTGTTGGTGTTGTTGATGCTGTTGCTGATAAGATTGTTGTGGATAATGCTGTTGTGGTTGTTGGTATGGAGAGGAGAGTTGTGGTTGTGATGGATGGTTGTAATAGGGTGTTTGTTGTCGATACTGTGATGGCGGTGGTTGCTGAAAGGATTGGTGTTGTTGGTGGGGCTGATACACTTGTTGTTGTTGTGGATGATGAGAGGGAGGAGGAACAGCATAAGAAGAAAGAGGAGGTGCAAAAGAAGACAGAGAAGTTGAAGTATGAGGAGGAGCACGCAAGTGCGGTGGCAACATCGTCAATGAAGGAGAAGGAAAGGAAGAAGCGCCTGCTGCCGACAAAGGAGGGGCCATCGTCATTGTTGTTGTCGGAGGAGGAATCGAAGTCGGTGGAGGAGGCAGCTGAAATGCAGCAGCGAAAGAGGAAGCAGCGGCAGACGGAGGAGGAACTGAGACAGAGCGAGGAGGAAAAGGAGCAGCGGCAACACGAACGTAAGGAAATTCCGACGAGAAGATACGAACCATCTCCGACACCGTGGCCTTGAGACGACTCGTCTTTGGGTTCCATTGACGCAGAGAGGGGAGGTAGCACAGCCCGTTGCGTGCCATGTACTTGTGGTTCGCCTTGAGGGAGCAGGCAGGAGCAGAAGAAGGTTGGGCCCACGCCGCGGTCGCTATGACCTGACAAACGGGGGCCACGAGCGGAAAGCCCTCCACCAGCCAGATCTGCACCGAAATGGGTTCGGTGCGGTGTTGAAAGGGGACGGGCAGCGTTCCTATCAGCACTATCACCGGCTTTCGGCCTTGTGCTAGCCGGGTTCAACATGTGTTGTTTGTGGTTGCGGTTTGGATTGTATGCCAACGAAACGTGAGCAGAAGGAGCGAACACGATAGAGACGAAAAGATGAAATTTAGAAAGCTATAAAGCTGTATAGAGAAAATAACATCGAAGAGAGAGAGAGAGAGAGAGAGAGAGAGAGAGAGATAAAAATCAAAAAAGTAGTAAAGAAAAAGAGAGGAGAAGCGCCGGGCATACCATAGGGAATGAACTGTGGTTGCAGGGAAGGGTAGGCCTTCAACACGGAGCCCACCTCCGACTTCACCTTCGCCTGTTCTTTGTAGCAATGGCATAAGGCGAGCAGCTCGCCGGCACGCTTCAAGTTGTTCTGCACCTGTTCAGCCTCGCTGTTGCTCCTACCTTTGAGGAAGTCCAGCATCCTCTGCTCCCCTTCCTCCCGGTTGTTGTTGTTGTTTGGAGTTCAAATGGTTTCGTTGCTTCAATTATTTCGGCAAAGAAAAAAAAAAATCTCCAAGTCATTACCTGTCGACACGAACTACATTTTGATGTTGTGACGACATGAATATTCTACCAATCGGTTTTTGTCGACTGCTTGGGGGGTGGATTCGTGACGACATGAAGAAACTAGCGAGGGGTCATGCGGAATAGTATGAGAACTTTTTGTCGACGATAATTCACAAAACAAAGAAAGAAGGGAGAGCGAAAGAGTGGTCAGCGTTGGCCGCTTGTTCTGGATTCTACGGCGAACGACGTTAGTGGGGGGGGGTTGAATTGTTTTGTTCGTTTGGTGTGAAAGGAACCCTACTCTCACTGTTGTTGGTTTTTTTTACAATTTATTTTTTGGGTTTAGAGAAGCTTGGTCGCGGGAGATAAGAAAAAAAAAAAGAAATACACACGATGTCCAAAAAGGACAAAGTAGCGCTGACCAGCGCTGGAGAACACTTTGATCAGGATCTCTACGGAGGGGAAGCCCCCACCTCGGAGGACTACGTCAACGAACTGCCCGTAGAAGGGGAGGAGGAAGAAGAGCGAGCCACAAAGAAGCAAATCAAAGAAGCACAGACAACCCAACCCACCACGCCACCACGAAAGAAGCGGAGAAGATGGGACGAGACGCCGCAAATAGCTGATGGAGAAGACGGAGATGAGTCGAGCAACGGCGGAGGCAGCAGCAGCTCAACCTCACAACGATCGCGTTGGGATGACATTGACGACCAGCCCACAACAACACAAGGCCAAAGCGACAGTGGCAGCAGCTGGGAGGACGCTGCCAGCGCTACGCCCTCCTCGCGAAGAAGACGAAACCGATGGGATGAGACCCCAGCCGGTCCTTCTGCGGATGGTGGCGCCACTCCCTCACGCACCAGCCGTTGGGACGAGACCCCCAAGAAAGGCGCCGAATGGGGAGACGCCACTCCCGGCGCCACCCCTAGAAAGCGGTCTCGTTGGGATGAGACACCGGTCGTTGGTGCGGCTGGTGCCGGCGCCACTCCTGTTGTTGGCAGCGCTGCCTATGGCGGAGCCACTCCCGTTGGTAACTTTGCCAACATCCAAACACCAACGCCAGGGCAGCTTCGCCTCATGACACCTGAGCAAATGCACGCCATGCGTTGGGAGAAGGACGTGGATGAGCGCAACAAGCCCTGGACGGATGAGGAGCTGGACGCTCTCTTTCCCAGTGAGGGCTACATCATTCTGGAGCCGCCTCCCAGCTACCAACCCATCAGAACTCCTGCCAGGAAGATCACATGGACGCCAACGCCAATGCACGCCAGCGCTGGTGGCGAGTTCATGATGCTTTCAGAGGAGGAGCAAATCAGTGGAGCGGCTGCCGCGAAGGACTATGGAGTGGAGGCGCCTGCTGGAGGTAATCTGCCAGGCATCAAGCCAGAGGACAGGCCTTACTTTGGGGCATTGTTGGAGGAGGTTAACGAGGAGGACCTCTCGGCAGAGGAGCAGAAAGACCGGAAGATCATGAAGCTGCTACTGAGGATTAAGAATGGCACTCCGCCCATGCGTAAGCAGGCCCTGCGACAAATCACGGATAAGGCCAGAGAGTTTGGACCGGGACCTTTGTTCCATCAGATCTTACCCTTGTTGATGAGTCCAACGTTGGAGGATCAGGAGCGGCATTTGCTGGTCAAAGTCATCGACCGTATCTTGTACAAATTGGATGACTTGGTGCGGCCTTTTGTGCACAAGATATTGGTAGTGATAGAGCCTCTCCTCATCGACGAGGACTACTATGCACGTGTGGAGGGCCGTGAGATCATATCCAACCTCAGCAAAGCAGCTGGTCTGGCCACTATGATAGCCACCATGAGGCCCGACATCGATAACACAGATGAGTATGTGCGAAACACAACGGCGAGGGCCTTCTCTGTGGTGGCCTCCGCTCTGGGCATCCCCGCTCTACTTCCTTTCCTCAAAGCTGTCTGCCAAAGCAAGAAGAGCTGGCAGGCGCGTCACACTGGTATTAAGATCGTGCAACAAATCGCCATTCTCATGGGGTGCGCCATCCTCCCTCATCTCAAGCAGTTGGTGGAGATCATTAAGCATGGGTTGGAGGATGAGCAGCAAAAAGTCAGGACCATTACGGCGCTTGCTGTGGCAGCTTTGGCGGAGGCAGCCACGCCCTACGGCATCGAATCCTTTGACTGCGTGCTGAAGCCCTTGTGGTACGGCATTAGGAAGCATCGAGGCAAAGGTCTTGCCGCCTTCCTCAAAGCCATCGGCTACATTATCCCTCTTATGGACGCCGAATATGCCAGCTACTACACCAACGAAGTGATGGACACCCTCATCAAGGAATTCTCCAGCCCCGACGAGGAAATGAAGAAGATCGTGTTGAAGGTGGTGAAGCAGTGTGTGGCTACGGAGGGCGTCACTCCTGCTTTCGTCAAAGCCAAGATCCTTGCTCCGTTCTTCAAGTCCTTTTGGGTGCGCCGCATGGCTTTGGACCGCCGTAACTACAAGCAGCTGGTGGAGACCACCGTGGAGCTCGCCAATAACGTCGGTGCCGCCGAAATCATCTCCCGCATCGTGGATGACCTCAAGGACGAGTCGGAGCCCTATCGCAAAATGGTCATGGAAACCATCGACAAGGTGGTGGGCAACCTTGGCACCTCGGAGATTGACCATCGCTTGGAAGTACAGCTCATTGACGGCATCCTCTATGCCTTCCAGGAACAAACCTCGGATGATTCTCAAGTTATGCTCACTGGCTTTGGCACGGTCATCAACTCGCTGGGTACCCGCGCCAAGGACTACTTCCCCCAAATCTGCGGTATCATCCTCTTCCGCTTGAACAACAAGAGTGCCAAAGTGCGGCAGCAAGCTGCTGACCTCATCTCCAGGATCGCCGTCGTCATGAAGCGCTGTGGAGAGGAGAAGCTGATGGGTCGTTTGGGCGTTGTCCTGTACGAGTTCCTTGGAGAGGAATACCCCGAAGTGTTGGGCTCCATCTTGGCAGGCCTCAAAGCCATCGTCAACGTGATCGGCATGGAGAAGATGACTCCCCCAATTAAGGACTTGCTGCCTCGTCTCACCCCTATCCTCAAGAATCGTCACGAGAAAGTACAAGAGAACTGCATTGATCTGGTGGGCCGTATAGCCGACAGAGGAGCAGAGTACGTGAGCCCAAGGGAGTGGATGCGCATCTGTTTCGAGCTGCTGGAGATGCTGAAGGCCCACAAGAAAGGCATCCGCCGTGCCACCGTGAACACCTTTGGCTACATCGCCAAAGCCATCGGCCCGCAGGACGTACTTGCCACCTTGCTCAACAACCTCAAAGTGCAGGAGCGGCAGAACCGCGTCTGTACTACTGTCGCCATCGCCATCGTGGCCGAGACCTGTCAACCTTTTACTGTTCTGCCCGCTCTCATGAACGAGTACCGAGTGCCCGAGTTGAACGTGCAGAACGGCGTGCTCAAGGCCTTATCTTTTCTCTTTGAGTACATAGGCGAGATGGGCAAGGACTATTGCTATGCCGTCGTGCCCTTGTTGGAGGATGCTCTCATCGACCGAGATCTCGTCCATCGACAGACCGCCTGCACTGTGGTGAAGCACATGGCGTTGGGCGTGCAGGGGCTCAGCTGCGAGGACGCCATGCTGCACCTCCTCAACCACGTTTGGCCAAACATCTTTGAAACCTCTCCTCACGTGATCAACGCGGTGATGGAGGCGGTGGAGGGCATGCGAGTTGCCTTGGGACCTACCACCGTTCTTTACTACACCATTCAGGGGCTGTTCCATCCGGCGAGGAAGGTGAGGGATATTTACTGGAAGATCTATAACATGCTTTATATTGGAGCGCAGGACGCCTTGGTGCCGGCTTATCCTATCGTGCCGGAGTGTCGCAGAACCGAACTTGAACTCTTCATCTAACCATCATCTTTGCCGTTTTTTTTTGTTTTTGTTGAACTAAAATATAAAAGAAATGCACACATACTTTCGTCTCTCTCTCTCTCTCTCTCTCTCTCGTTCTCTTCCCTTCCCCCCTCTTGTCCCTCTCATCCTGGTCTGGGCATGTAAGTACAAAGTGCAGCAAAGCTATATTCAATCTCGAAATTAAAAAGAAGAGCGAAAGCAGTATAATTACTGCTGCTGTGATCGTTGCGGGACAGGAAGAGGAGGAGGAGGGCGAGCCGGAGGGGCTCGACGAGTGGGAGAGAGGGGTGCGTCCCCCAAAAGTTGGGGTCGTGGAATTACATTTGGTTCAGCGTTTAGCTTCAGTTCTTTGCTTTGTTGTTGTGGTTCTTGCGGAAGCTGCAGCTGGAATGGGTGTTTGTTTACGTTTGCATCGACGTCCTGTTGGTGCTTGTTTTGTTGTTTGGCTCCTTCGTCTGGTTTAGTCTTTGTCTTGGCATCTTTGTCTTTGTCTTGTTGTGGTTGTTTCTTTAGTAACTTCTTCTCGCGCTTTTCTTTTTCTTTTCGTTCCTTCTCTTTCTGCTTTAGTTTCTTCAGACGTTCCTTCTCCTTGGCGGTCTTCTTTGGCGCCACAGTGATCAATCCTCCCGAGACATGGCTTAGGAGCTTGGCCTCCTCCTCCCTCTTCTTCTGCTCCTGCAACCGCTTCTTGTTCTTCGCCTCCTTGATCATCCTGTTCCTCTCCTCCTGCTGCTTCTTCAACAGATCCTCATCCAGTCCGCCGCTGTTCCACTCTGCCGAGAGAGTGCTCCACAGCGTGCTGTCAGCGCTGTGAGAGACAGCAGGAAGACTGCCGCGACGGTCCTCCAGGTCGGCCGCTGTGATGTCGGAGTTGGACTTTTTCGGAGTGAAGCTCCGGCGAAAGTCTACTTTTCCAAGCTTTCTGATATCTGGGGATGACTTCCTGTTTACCATGGAAGCTCGCTTTCTATTATGAGAGAGAGAGAGAGAGAGAGAGAGAGTAAGAAGTTTAAATAGCTGTGAAATAGAAGAAAGAGGGAAAACGAACAAAGGAGCAGAATCATAGCGCCGGAACACCCCTATGAAAAAGTAACGAGGTAAGCTTTTGTAAGGTGCGGGAGGAGGAGAATAAGAAGAAGAGGAAGAACAAGAAGGAAAATGGCTCACGAGAACTCAATCCATCGCTTTCGTTGCCACTGTCAAAACTGGTATCGTCGGACAATGTTAGGTCACATTCGCTTTCGGACATGGCGGTCAAAGCCTCCTCTCTGAGCCGCTGTTCTTCCTCTTCTGAGACTTTATACTTCTTGTCTATGTATTTGGCTCTAATCCATCTTTCTACTTTCCTGTATTGTTTTTTGTTTCAAAAATGAATTGTCGGACATTGTCAGAACGCGTGAAAGAAGAAGATTTTTGGTTTGTCTTACTCATTTGGAGTATCCGGTTTGGGCTTTCTCACTCTGGGCGGTATGTTGCCCTCCAATATTTTATTCGTTAAAGCGTTGCCATTCATGTCCAAAGTCTGTTTAACAATCACAAGCAGTTTTAAAAAAAAGAAGAGAAAGAGAAGAAAAGAAAAAGAAATAACCTGGACTTGGTTATAGCTCCAACTGTCGAGTTCGAGGGACCGTATTCTGGAAATATGAGTGCCCATGGAGCGGTGAACGCCCGAACATCTTATACAGATCAAGTTGCCGTAAGTCAAAGAAGCCCAACGCGGGTCTATATAAAACAATAAGTAAGAAACGGCTTCCCTCAAAAAAAATGGGAAGTACAAACTTGGATTTCCGCAGTCACAACAACGTTCGTTGTCATTCATGGATAAGATGCGGTCAAATTGTTGTTGCCAACGAGCTATAGGAAAGCCTTCATCTTTGTCCAACAGTTCTTTATGTGGTGTCGCCTGTTCCTCCGAGTAACCATCCTTTCCCGATGACTCGTCTTCCGAAGTTTGTGTAACGTAAAAGTCGTCTCTCTCTTCCCCCGAAGTCAACGTCTCCTCTCTCTCTGCATCCATCCTTCTTTCTTTCTCTCGTTGTTCTCTGCCTTTGCGTGTTATAACGCCTAAAACACTTGGTTTCTCCCCACAACAATGCTACCATTCAAATTACATAAATTGGTTGGACATTACAAAATTAAACCTTTCCCTTTCGGGGATATAATTAGTAGAACTACGTTCCGATTGGTCCATTTTGTGAATATTTATTAATTAAATATCTTGAAAAGGTAAATTCGTCCGTTCAACAATATAAGAAAAGAAGATTCTACTTACAAAAAGTAAGACAGAGAATGACGGCTGGCCTTCCCGCCCTCTCCGTACATTTCGTTCCACTTGCGTAATTCGGCGATGGCATGAGCGTCCTCGTGTACACTCGCACTGTTCTCCTGTTTTGCCATTTCAAAGTCGTGCACAGTGAGAGGTCGCACCGTTGGCTCCTCTCTTTCCTTTTCTTCTTCCTCCTCCTCTTCGTATTCCTCTTCTGCAACTGTTGGTGCTTTTTCCTCTGTCTTTTGTTTGTGTACTTCCTCAGCCTTAGATAATCCAAAAAAAAAAGCGTTAGTTTAGTTTCGAAAAGCAATGGAAAGAAAAGAAAAACAGAAAAATAGAAAGAAACAGCAACATACCTTTTCTCGCTCCAGAATTTCTCGAATGGGCCGAAAGGCGGCCGAGATACACAGATTCTTCAGGTCGCTACCCGAGAATCCCTCTGTCATACTGGCTACCTGCCCAAAGTCAAACCCTTCCACCAGATCTTCCTTTGCCAGTATGACCCTCAAGATCTTCTCCCGGTTATCAGCATCTGGCAAATCCACCAAAAGACGGCGCGGCATTCTCCTGAGGACGGCGTCGTCCAGGTCAAACGGGCGGTTGGTGGCGCCCATCACGATGATGCGCTCGTTGTCCTTGCTCTTGAGGCCATCCCACATGCTCATAAACTCATTCTTAATCTTGCGCATGGCCTCGTGCTCGCCGTGCTTCTCGCGGGAACCGAGGATGCTATCCACTTCGTCTATGAAGATGACGCAGGGAGAGACCTTGCTAGCAAGTGTGAAGACCGCTTTGGCATACTTTTCTCCCTCACCGAACCATTTCGAGCCAATGCTCGACATCGAACAATCTAATGTGTAAAAAAATAAAAAAAAACGAAAAGAAAAGAGTTAGAGAAGAACGCAAGGGAATAAAATACAACATACTGAGAAAGTTGGCTCCGGATTCAGTGGCGACGGCTTTGGCTAGCATGGTCTTGCCGGTGCCGGGAGGGCCAAATAGGAGAATGCCCTTGCAGGGTTTGGTGAGATTGCCCTTTCGGAAGAGCTCAGGCCGCTTGAGAGGTAACATGACCAGCTCTTTGAGGGTCTCTTTGACTTTGTCCAGAGCGCCAATGTCCTCGAAGCGAACGCCCACTTTGTTGGGTGGTATCACATCTGCTAACAACTTTCTCTCGAATTCGTTTTCAGTCGGTATGTTTCGTAATGGCTTCTATGTGTGTATGAGAGAGGTAAGTAGGTTTGTTTCCTGTGTAGGGATAAAGGAGAAATACCTGATCAGAAGGTGGATGCACTTCATGTAGCATTCTAATACCATACTCAATAGCTCGCGGAGACAACAACAATTTGTTTTGGGAGCTCAAAGATTCAGAAGATAAAGCCGCAGAAGACGAAGCAGCATCAGCGGAGCTGTTAAGATAATGAGTAAGCGCCCATGCAACAATCTTTTCCACTTTCTCCGAGGAAAAGACCTCCTCTTTCACCAACGACGGCCGAACAGGTTTCTCATTGGAGTTGATGGCCACATTATTGCGAGCAAGAACCTCGTTGATGCTGCTCATATTTTGCTCCTGCCGCATTCGTTCCTTGTCCTTGGCGATCTGTTGGTTCCATTTGCTGAGAGGCATTCCCTCCTTAGGCATGTGGAGAGTGATCCTGCTGGGAAACAGTTTGAGAAGAGCGCGGGATAACTTTGATGATTCTCGAACGCGTTCCTCAATGCGAGATAATTGGTCGGCAAATGTGAAGTCCAGAAAAGCGGGTTGTCCTTTTGAAACAAAATGTGAGACTTATTGCCGAAGAAAGATGGGAGAAATGGGAAAAATAAAAATAAAAGAGAAAGAGAAATACCTGGTTGGGAGAGCAAAAAGTGAGAGGCCTTTTCTTTGCCAGAACGTCCAGCAAGTGAGGAAGATCCAAAAATCACAACGGGTGCGTTGTTAAGCTTCTCCAGCTGAGTTTGAAGCTCGGTGCAACGTTCATAGTTGGACAATATGGTTTTTTCCACATTCTTGATAAAGA
This sequence comes from Balamuthia mandrillaris, assembly GCA_031835245.1. Classification (NCBI taxonomy): domain Eukaryota; phylum Discosea; order Longamoebia; family Balamuthiidae; genus Balamuthia; species Balamuthia mandrillaris. Next base: position 76,100 of record JAVKOQ010000055.1, on the reverse strand, counting down.
CAATACATGGCCCTCTCTCGGCGGCCGATATAAACTCAACGAATGCTTCCCTATGTTGATACAACAACACAATATTAGTGTTCGACGACACAAAACAGCACGGCAACAAACAGAGAGAGACAAGCGAGTTTAAACGTAAACAGACATGAAAAGAGAGAAAACTAAACGTACATGTTCAAACGTTCGAGATTATTAGAGCTGTCAGAGTCTAATTGGAGATGACGGGGATCCACCAAGTAAGAATCGGAATCACGGGCATGTCTCCGACCTCGAAGAAGGCTGAACCCACCAATATCTTTTTTATCTCCACCAAGCAAGCTGTCTCTGTTACTACTTCCGCTAAGTCTGTCGAAGCGTACCCCCACTGCGTGACTTATTAGTCCTGTATGTACATATTCCTGAACAACCACTGTACCAAAATGAACGAAGATGTGAATACAAAATGACACCAGAAAAAATGGAAGTCTCAAGTAGCAATTCAAAGTACCTCCTTTATCACCGTTGCGAGGGCCAGTTCGAAGACGAAGAAAATGAGGTTGAGCAGAATTGAGTGAAGCTGCAGCGCCTGTTGGGCCGATGAACCGGACCTTATCGCCCTTTTTGAAATGAGGCACAGGCGTTGCAGTGGGAACTTCCCACAGCTCATCCATGTAGCTATCTTCATGGTCATCCTCGTCCTCTTCGTTGTTGCCAATAAGGGCTTCATCAAAGGCATCCTCTTCATCCTGTTCTTCATCGTCCAACTCGTCATCGTCCTCAGTTTCTTCGATAAGACTGTCGGCCTCTTCTGCAGCGTCGAGTATCCCAGCAAACGGAAGACCTGGCGGATGAGCCCCAAGAATAAGAGCGTCGCTGTCCAGCACAGAACCTAGATCCATTATATCATCTGTTGCGGGTTTGTCGTCCACTTTGTCTTTGCCTTTCGCGTTTGAATCTTCTTTAAGCTGTTGGTGTGCAGTTTGCGACGACTCGTCTTGTCCTTCCTTGTTATCATCATGCTTGGATTCCGTGGTTGTTCCCTCGTTTTTATTCTTCTTGGCGTCCGCTTCGAACTTGAAGTCTCCAATTACTAACAAGGAAGCTCTCAAATACTGTGCCAATGCCCTTACAAGAGCTTCCTGGAATTTTTCGGTTCCTGAGAGTTCTATTAAGTTAACCTATATTGACAAGAAAGAGAGAGAGAGAGAGAGAGAGAGAGAGAGAGTACCAGGAATGCCCGACAGCAGCATTCTCCGGTTCAGTGTAGATATGTTGGTGGTATATTTCAGAAATTGAGGCATTTTCAAATATACAGACGTAGTATCGATTAATTGTTGCTTGAGGCTATTCCTGTGTTGCATGAAAATGTATTCGTAAAAAAAGAGAAAATAGCAAGGAAAAATTCAACGCAGTATCGAATGACGTATCAATGGATTCCCACGTAAACAAAGAACTTTCTAGCTCGTTTTTCACAGCTTGCTTGTGTTGTTTATCGGTATCAACAGTGGAATGCGAGGATGAGGAAGATGCGTCGGAAGAAGAAATAGAAGTGGATGATGAAGAAGAAGAAGATGAGGAGGAGGAGGAGGAAGACGAAGGACTGATGGAACCAAATGAGGCATGACCCATTCCAGAACCAGGCATACGCAGAACGCTACTTGGCTCTGTAGAAGCCAATGAACCAAAAGGGAACAGCTTCGCAAAACTCTCGCGAGCTCTCCGTCTGCTTCTGTATTTACTGAATATGAGCGGGAGGGAGGGAGCGAGGGAGGGGGAGGGGAGACAAACCCAAGTCTAGGGAATGAAGGTCCAGTCATAGAGCTACCAGAAGGACCTCTCACCATAAACAAATATGGGATAGAGAGCATATCCGGTGTTGGAAGTTGGTCTCCACCAAACACGGATGCCAATCTGCTACTACTGTTGCTGTTACTACCGGCAGCCGTAGTAGCAGAGGAGGTAGCGGAAGAAGAGGAGGAACTAGAGGAGGCTTCGGTAGAAGGTGTATCTGCAGCGGGGTGTGACGAGGACGCTTTCTTCTTCAGCCGCGAACGTCTTTGCCCAGGAAAGAGGGGGAACGAAGTGATTGCACTACCACTCCTTCGCTGGGAATGGGCTCGTCCTTCGCCTTTGGTATTATCCTTTGGGGCAGACGATAGCGATAAGGGAACCACAAACTGCTTCGCATCGGTGGTTATGCTAGAAGACGGAGCAGACAGAGGCTGTTGATGGTTTGGTCGGAGTTTCAAGAATTTCTAAAGAAAGAAGAAAAAGGAGTTAACCACCAACTAGTTCAAAAATGATGAAAAGACAATTTAGAGTCGAAGAGAAAGGCGAAAATGAAGTCAAGAACGAGAGGCGTACAAAGGAGTATGTTTCCATGGTTATAATTTCAATCTCGTCGCCTGTTTTGATGCGCTGGCGTTGTCCTTTCTTTATATTTTTGCCATTGACATAGAGGATTGGTCTGCTAGTGTGACCTTCCAAATAAACATGACCTCCGACAGCAGCCTTTTGATTACCACCAGAGAAAGGTGAGATGTTGTAGTCAGTGCTGAAGTGAGCAGGAGAGAAAGAGTAGGGACGTACAGGAGCATATATTTTGCAAACGACACCACTACTGAGGGCGCTATCCAACAGCGTAACGTCGCAACGAGAACTGCCTCCAACTGTGAAGCAAGCCCCGCTCATGCTTATACTTGCGTGCGGCTGAAAAAACAGGAAAGAAGTTTAAACAAAAGGGAGAGCAAAAAACAAAAAAACAAAACAGAACAAGCAAAAACAAAACAAAACAAGCAAACAAACAAACAAAGCAAAATAAATAAATAAAAATAAAACTTTATAGAAAGGACAAAACAGAAACTGAAAAAGAAAGGACCAACCTCAGGGCATTGAGACATCAACTTGCCCCACACAGACGTCACAGAAGTGGATGAGACAGAGGAGTCACTTTGAACAGCAGGGGTGGAATGACCAGCCAGCACTGATACCATTGCATCCAGAGCATTGCCACTAGTGCGAAGAGAGGTGCTAAGTTCTGCGAGTGGTTTTCTTATTCCTTTATTTCATTTGTTGTTATCGTTTGCAGTGAGCGAGTGTCAAAGAGCAAGAACAAGAGAACAAGGCAAGAGACAGAAGCAGACAAGCAGGGAAAAGAGAAGAAGAGAGAGCGAGAAAGAGAGAGAAGGGAAGTAAAGAAGAGACCTTGAAGTATTTGAGTGGTATATAACGCAAGCGATTGAGGCAACTGTGTTCCCATGGTTGAAGACTCGCCATCCTCCGACTGAAAAGAAAGCAATGGGTAGGAGAGGAAAAAACCTATAATGAGCATATGTGCCAACAGAGCGCCCCAACAATAACCTCAAAAAAAAAGTCTTACGATACCTTTGCTCTTTTGTTAGAGGTTGTGGAAGGGAGAAACGAGCCTACGTCATCCTGTTCTTCCTCTTCTTCTTCTTCTTCTTCTTCCGCTTCCTCGGCTTCCTCTTTCTCATCAGCTTTACTCTCCGCGTGCTCTTTGCCTTTCTCTTTGTCTTCTCTCTTTCGTTTTCTGCCAGCGGAGGCTGAAGGGGAGGGAAGAGAAGCAGGAATGGTGGCAGGAGAAAAGGCGGGAGAAGAGAGTCGATCTTCCTTGCTCAAGTCCGTAGATTGAGGCTGAGGCTGTTTCGATTGGTCCGCACCTCCCGAAGAAGAGGGAGCAGGAGAAGACATTGCCTTTTCTCTCAGCGTTTGGAAAGAGCAGAGAGAGAGAGTTTGGGTGGAGGGATGGTCTTTTTTGTGTGTCTCTCTTGTTTTTAATCTCCGCTCTGTGCCAAGGAAGAGGACAATAAAATGGTCAGTTATGTGTGAGAGTGAGAGAGAGAGAGAGAGACAGTTTTAAAAAAAACAGAGAGACAGAGGAACATACCAACCGATGCAAACAATCTATTTGCCCTCACGAGCAGATGCTAAGCACTAAGAGAGGTTTCTTTTGAGAGTCCCTTTTTTTTTTGTATTGTGGAGGAAGGGCAAATCAATAAAAAAAAACAAGAGAAGAGGAAGGAAGAAGATGGGGCAGAAAGGGTACCCACCGAACCAAAATATGAAACAAAACTAAAAAATATTAATAATAATAATAAAAGTAGAAGAAGCAAGAAGAAGAAGCAAGAAGCGCCAACTTGAATGAAAGGTTGTGTGTTTTTTTCTTCTCTTCTCGTAAACTGGCTCTGTAGAGTGCTGATATTTATGTATTGATTGTGAGTTATTTATTTTATTGATTGGGGGGTTATAGATATATTGCTTGAGGGGGAGCGGGCATGTGGGAGGCGGGAATTATTGCCGACAAGCCTCCGGCGGGCGCACACCACGGGGGGAGCTGTTGGGGCTGGCAGTGCATGTCCGCCGAAGGGTATGGGGGTGGATATGGAACTGAGGATGGACAGTCGTTGCCGCGCATCGAATAGCATTGAGAGCGGTGCAGCGAAAGAAAAGAAAAAAAGGGATTTGGGCAAAAACGAAAGAAGGGAGAGAAGAGATGCAAGCGCCACGCGCTCCACGGAATAGGTCCCCAGAGGAAGAGGACAGCGCCCCTTCCGCCGACCATCAGCCCAAAGAACCCATGGACGAGGAGCCAACCTCGTCCCTCGCGTCCAATACAGCCACCCATGGCGACGGCGAGGTCGACGACAGCGTAACTCACGAGGAGGCCTCCATTCGTGAGGCCGACGGGCAGCTCATCGAGCTGGTCGTGGAGACCAAGTACTACACCCCCGGCCCCTCCGACGACCCCTCCGACGACGGCGGCCTGCGCAAGGTCTGGTACAAGTGCTCCTTCAACAAACGGACCGGCCAGAAGCATGGCGAGTACCAAGAGTGGTGGCCCAACGGGCAGCGCTGGAGCAAGCGGCACTACAAGGAGGGGCTGCTGCACGGCAAGGAGAAGTGGTGGCACCACAACGGGCACCTCGGCTATGAGATCAACTGGGTGGAGGGCAAGCGGCACGGCGAGTCTAAGGAGTACTTTGAGGACGGCAAGCCCTTGTCGCTGGTCACCTACAAGGAGGGCAAGTACCACGGCGACGTCAAGCGGTGGATGAAGAGCGGACAGATTGACTTTCATGAGCAATATGTTGATGGTATTATTTTGTTCTCTCCTCGCCCTCTCTTTTCTCTTTCGTCGTTTCTCTTTCTCTTTCGTCTTTTCTCTTTCTCTTTCGTCGTTTCTCTTTCGTCGTTTCTCTTTCGTCGTTTCTCTTTCGTCGTTTCTCTTTCGTCGTTTCTCTTTCGTCGTTTCTCTTTCTCTCTCTCTCTCTCTCTCTCTCTCTCTCTCTCTCTAGTGTTTACTCAAACAAAACAATAAAAACAGGCAAGTTAGAAGGCCCGAGGCAAGAATGGCATTTGGGAGGAAAGCTCTTCTCCCTGACGCATCACCATAACGGTAAGAAGGAGGGAGAGGGCATCTGGTGGTTCGCCAACGGCAACATGTCCACCAAGCGTCAGTATCACAACGGCAAGAAGCACGGCGAAAAGACGAGTTGGTACAAGAAAGGAGGAGACCAGCAGTGCATTAAGTGTATTGAGAACTACAAAGATGGCAAGCTCCATGGAGAGTGCAAGTATTGGGATGAGTACGGCCTCCTCACCAACCACAAGATCTACGAGGATGGTTTCGTGCGACAGGACTTACTTAGACGGTAGACCTTTTTTTTGTTGCTGCTTTCTTTCTTTTGTTCTAAATGTCTGTAAACTTTTTTGTGTAAAACCATTTCCTTTCTTTCTTTTCTTTCTAGCATTATGTGAAGTGTATTGGGCAAAGAAAGATATAACAACAAAGGCAAAAGTACATTTCGGTTCTCTTTTTTTTCCTTCTTTTAAGAGCTCTTCTCTTTGCGAGAAGAAGCTTGACGACGGTCAGAGAGATCCTCTTCGCCAAAGAGGCGGAAGAGACGACGGAACGGTACGTCCTTGTCGTAAATGAGGGAGTCCTTCTTGTAATGCCACATCTGCTTGTAACGATAGAACGGTACCAACGGGTACAAGTGGTGTATCACATGATAGTTCTGTTTTGTGTGGAAACACCCTGTTAGAAAGCGCGGAGAGGAGAGGAGAAGAGAAGAAGAGAGGAGCAGAAGGAAAAACCTGATAAAGCATAACGAGAGACAAGAAAGGGCGTATCAAGCCAGCGGAAGACAGGTAAAAGGTGGTTCTGAAACGGTCCTCATCGTTGGTGACGGAGTGCGGTTGATGGGGCAGATAGTCGAAGCTGAAAGCCAGAAAGAAGATGGCGATGCGAGAGGGCAAAATCCAGAACTGGAAGAGCGGGCTGAAGTAGCCCATGGAACTCAGCGTTACCGTCATGCTCACCAACGCAAAGATAGTTCCTACAGTGGTTAACTGAACCATTCGTATTATAAAACAAATGCGAATAGCTAAAAGAGAGAGAAGAGAGAACAAAGGAAGTGAAGAATGAAGAGAAGGAAGGAAAAGCGAGAGAGAGAGAGAGAGAGAGAGAGAGGAGAGGAGACAAATAAAGGAGGAGAGAGAGAGAGAGAGAAGCACAAACAATTTCGCTTTTGGGGCGTTGAGTGAACAGAATGGGAAGGTAGGAGTAGTAGTAATGGATCTCCGGAGAAGCCCATTTCAAGGGAAGCACAACTCCAGCCAAGGCGCCCCTATTTTGCTCATTTGGTTATATCTTATAACACACAAAGGGAGGAATGAAAGCTAGTAGAAAGAAAAAAGAGAAAAGACAAGAGAGGGTACATACGAGCCACGACTGGCCCACATATCAGGGTCCTTTTGTGGGTCGTTGGTGTACTTGTGGTGCCTCAAGTGAACCCACCGAAATGCATCAAAGCTCACAAACGGCCCCAAAAACATCATACTTAAACTTCCTATATATTTGAATAAGAAACAAAAGCAAAAGAAGAAGAACAAGGAGATGATGAAGACGCCCAAGAAGAACATACCGAACAGATCGTTCAAGAAACGAACTTGAGAGACCGAACGATGAGCAGAGTCGTGAAGCACAGTGAACATTCCGAAGGAGGCCACCGAGGAAAGGATCAAACAGAGCACCGTCAGCTTCCACGAAGGTTGTGGCTGAACAACCCCTCCCGTCATGCTTCGCTCCCCTTCGGGACTCAACAGAGAAAGCCATGACTTTGTTTCTTCTTCGGAAGAAGAAAGAATATTACGCGCAAACGCATAGTGGTTGCCATCGGAAGCAACATAGTTGTTTTGACGAAGGAAAAGCTCCAGAGCACCGGTCCCTAAGGCTACGGAGAACAGCCACAGGCACAAGAGGAAGCAGAACAAAAGCACGGTGGGCCATGCTACGAAGGGCCGTTGCATCAGCACGCGAATGTGCGCATAGTTGGGGTCCTTCACGTCGTTGAACGTCTTCCTTTTGCGGTCGGTATCCTCTGCCGTTGCTGTCGCTGCCATTGTTTGGTTGTTGCTTGGCAAAAATAAAAAACAAGAGAGAATTTCAAATTGGCAATACAAGAGCGGGTTCTCTCTTCCGAGGAGGATTAACTGGTGTTCATGCTCACGTTCATGTATTAATTTTATAATTTAAAAAGAAAAGGTTAATTAAATATTGATCGGACCAGTTGAAATTCATATAACCCATCGAAGATCGACTAACAAACCAATCAGAAATCTTAACGTGGTCGCGGCCGGTTTTTTTCGGTAATTTTCTTTCTCTCTTTTATGCGACAAAAAACCAAAGAAACAGGCTTACTGGCAAAAGGCTTCCATCTAGGTCGCTTGTTTGAGGTTGGCAAGCTCTTCCTCCACAGCTTGAAGGCTGCTTTCTTTGGCCTTGAGCTGTTCTTCCATGCGTTGAACTTGTTTCTCGAAGCGACTCTGTGCCAGGACCCAAAAAATAAAATGAGAAAGAAGAGAGAGAGAGAGTGAGAGAACAAGACAAGTGAAAAGAGAGAACGAGAGAAAAGAATGAGAAAAGACCTTGACAATAGGATTGGAGGCTGTTTGAATGTTGGTCCTTCTGTTTTTGATGTTGACGTTGAGAGTTTCGACCTCAGCGAGCAATCTTCCGCGATTGGCTTTTAGTTCCAAGTATCGTGCATCAGTTGGTGAAGATGGAGCGTCTAAAATAGGAGTAGCGGCAACAGGAGTTGAAGCAGTTATGGTAGTGGCTGTTGTTGCTGTTGGAGGAGAAGCAACCATTGGGGAAGGCATTGGTGGCGTTGGTTCTACAGGAAGGAGAGAAGGAGAGGGCGCTTTTTCTAACGATGAAGAAGCGGGTTGGGGTGTGGTTGGAGGAGTGGCTACTGGGGGAGTTTTGGGGATGGTAGACAGAGGAGAAGGAAGAGAAGTACGAACAGACACAGGCTCTAACGGTATAGTAGTTGTTTGCAGTGGAGGAGGAGTTGGGGTTGATGGAGCTGGAAGGGGAGGGGTTGAAATGGCAGCCGTAGGAGGAAGAGGAGAAGGAACAGGAGAACGAGCAGGAACAGAAGGAGAAGTGATAGTTGTTGGAGGTTGTGGATGGGGACTTGAGATAGTAGGTTCAATTTCTTCTACCTTTGGTGTTTTCATCCCTTCTTCGAGTTCACTCATGAGGCTCATTTCCAATTCGTCAAGCTCGTTAGAAGAAGCAGCAGGCAAAGCAGTTGTCCTTGTCTCTTCCTTTGGTTTTGCTGCGTTTGTGTCTTCGCCTTTGGACTTGCGCCTTCGCTTCGTTTTTCGTTCTTTCTTTTCTCGTTTTTCTTTCTTCTCCTTCCGCTTTCTCTTTGTTTTCTTCGTTCCTTCTTCGTCTGTTGTGCTGTCTTTCTTCTCCTTTTTGGCCCTTGGTTTGTGTTTCCTCTTTGACTTCTCTTCTGGCTCTGGTGCAATTTCCACTTCTCTTAGTTCTCCGTCCACTTCTTCCGCCTCCACCTCTTCTATCTCCTCCAAATTATCAACAGTGCCTCCTTTGACTCTGATGTATTCCGCTTCTACCTCTTGCAACTCTTTTTTCTGTATCATTTGTGCATTTTGTTGGCTTGTTTGAGAGTTGAACTACGAGGAAGGAGAAAGGGAGGAGACAAACATTTGGATAAGGCTTCCGCCACATCTTTTGTATGTTTCTGAAGGCGGGCACAATGCCACTAGGAAGGGTGCCCTTTTCATCCGTTTTGGCACGTTTAGTCGGTGCTTTGCCCTTCTCCATGTCATGCACCATCAACATCTAACAAACAATACCATTAGAAAGAACACGAGAGGAGAAAAGAGAGAAAGAGAAAGGGAGGAGAGAAAGAGAAGAAGAAAAGGAGATAACTGACTTGGCCTATGTCAGCTGACTTGTAGTAGTTGCTAGAGTCATTGGTCTTCAATGACTCTGTGACACAGGGCAAGTTTACAAGAGAGGCTTGGTACTTCTTGTCTCCAAAGGCAAACGTGGCAGTACCCGTTGGTGTTGCTGTTTCAAAAAAAATGGTTGAGCAAAAAAAAAAAACATTAGTCCAAAAAAAAAATGATAATTCAAAAGAGAAATCAATCAAATCGTTTGCCACGGACTATCAAAAGCGAACGCTACTCGTTTGTCAAACTGCTTCTTCTTTCCTTTGGAGGCGCCGCGGATCATTTGTCGTAGCTCCTCTGCGATGTGCAGAGGCACTCGCAGTATCATCTGCTCCTCGTTTTCCGTAGCGGCCGCCTCTGGCGGCGGTGCCCCATTCCTGTTCGACATCCCTCCCTCCTCCCTCTCCTCCCTTTTGGTTTGTTTTCTTTGTTGTTTTTTCCGTTGTTTTTGGGTCTTCCGCTTTTTCTTCGCCTTTTCTTGCGGCTCATGACGTCGTGACGGAAATATTTTCCCGCCTTTTTGCTGCACAAGCAAGAGTAAATGGGGGAGTAAGGGAAGTAAGCGGGAGAGCAAATGTAGTCCAAACAAAAACAGGGCTGCTGCGATGGGCAGTGATGCATCTCGTCGGCTTAGTATTGTTGCCCCAGCTGCCTAGAACAAGAGACGCTCCCAAGCTTAAACAAACAAGACACAAATGAGACAACAAAGAAAAATATCACTGCGTCGTGGGTTTATCGGAAGAAGCAGAAGAATTGGTTTTTGCAGAACCAAACAAACGTCGTCGTTTCAGGCCACGCACTACGAACGGCAAGGCAGGCGCAGTGCGAGAGGGTCGTGAGGGCGTACTCTCAGCGGTTTCTTGTTCCTGTTCGTCATCACTGGATTCCGTCCTCTCCGTCCGAGTGTTGTTAGAAGTATGCGTGGTTCCGTAGTTGATGCGAACAGGGGTATTGCTGTTCCTTCGCCGCAAACCGACAAGCTTGGGAGTTCTCCTTCCTGAGGAGGGCGGACTCCTTGGCGTTACTGTCAATTCTTCTTGTTGTTCCTCATCTTCGTTTTCATCTTCCAAGACGTCTCTTTTGTTTCTCTTCTTTGCATGAATAAGTCTTCTTCTTGTTGTTGTTGGAGTTGAAAGTCCCATTTTCAATTGAGAGGCATCCACAAACGAGTTTGAGGATAAAGAAGGAGAAGAGAAGGATGATAAAGAAGAAGAAGAAAGAGAAGAAGAAGAAGAAGAGAAAGAGGAAGAAGAAGAAGAAGAAGAAGAAGAACAAGAACAAGAAGAGGAAAGAGAAAGAGGAGGAGGAGGAGGAAGAGGAAGAGGAAGAGGAAGAGGAAGAGAAGAGGAAGAGGAAGAGGAAGAGGAAGAGGAAGAGGAAGAGGAAGAGGAAGAGGAAGAGGAAGAGGAAGAGGAAGAGGAAGAGGAAGAAGAGGAGGAAGAGGAAGAGGAAGCCATCACGAGCAGTTGGCCAGGCATCTCCGTTAAGAACCTGGAAACGCCAACGGTAATTGCGGATGGAAGGAAGGAAGAAAGGTCCATTCGAGGAGTGAATCCCCTAAGAGCTGTCTCTCCTATTACGAAACTAAGACAGAGGAAGCGCCTGGCTCTGGTCAACGCTACGAAGCAGAGTCGTCGTTCTTCTTGGAGGCTATTTGGCTCCTGCGCATACATAGAAGGAAGCACTCCCTCATTTAGTTGCACCAAAAATACGGCGTCCCACTTTTTTTTGGATAATTGTCAGAGGAGAAGGAGAAGAACAGCAGGAAGAAGAAGAAGAAGAAGAAGAAGAAGAAGAAGAAGAAGAAGAAGAAGAAGAAGGAGAAGAACCAGAAGAAGAACAAGAACAAGAAAAAGAAGAACAAGAAAACAGCAGGAAGAACAAGAACAAGAAGAACAAGAACATGAAAAAGAAGAACCAACACAAGCACAACACCAAGAACATACAGAAAGCAAAGAATAATGAGAGTACCTCCAGTCCTTTGGCCCTGTGAATAGTGCTAATAGTAAGAATGTCCCGCTTGTCAGTGCTTGAAGCTGAAGGACCACTATCCAGTCGCCGCAGAAAAGTCTTTAACAATTCTACCAAAAAGTCGCCCTCCACCACGTTGCGGATCACTTCTTCTTCTTGCTCTGCAGAGTTTGGGGTTTCACATTCATCTTCATCATCTCCAATGCTTTCTTCATCGCTGGCGTCGCTATCTTGACTTTCACTATTGCTATATAAGGCGTATGCTTCATTTTCAAACTGAGCCGCTTCTTTCTCTAACCTTTGTACTCTGTTCATGCATATCAATTCATTATTTGTTGCAGGTTTGATAAGAGCCGGAGTAGATGGATAGCTTTCGCTCTGTTCATCGTTGAAATCATCCTCGAACAACAGTTGGCTGTCTTCATCGTTGCTGCATTCAAAGTCTTCTATGATTTGAGCGTAGAATTCGTCTTCCTGGTCTGAATCTCCGAATTCTGTGTTTTGTTCTTCTTCATCTTTCCGTTTGTTGGTATGTACGTCGTTGTCCATTTCTCTCCATTCATACGAAATATACTGGCTGCGATTTATCACATTCTTCACAAATTCAGCGAGACTCAACATCCGTCTTCTATCCATTCTTTCCTTTTGTTTCTGCAAGCTTTGAGAGAACTCATTATTCAAATCCCGACGTTGCAGCCGTTCCTTTCTTGCCCATTTTTGTTGTTGTACCCAATTCGCTTCCGTTGCATTCTTTTTGATTTCCCGTTCCAACTTAGCAAATAGCCGCGACAGGTTGGTAAGGGACCGTCCGCAGCCACTCTGCCGTCCTCTTCTTTCTTGTACCATTTGATTGGCTGCAGACAACAACGAGAGACCATCACGGTTCGCAATGGCTTCAAGTTCCTCCAAAACATTCCTTTTATCGACTAAAATATCAAGAATGAGAAATAAGAAGTAAAGGAAAACAGTTGAATGTTACCAGTGGCAAAGTTGGAAACATGCACATCGAACACAGTGCGGAAGGAACCATCGTCGTTAGGATTAGCGATTAACTTCAAATGCGCCAAAACAAACTGAACCTCAGGACTCTCTCGCCACTGTTTGTCTTGGCCTCTATTCCAAACAAATGTGACGTGTTGTGAATCTCCATTGACTTTTGTTTTTGTTTCTCTGCGATAACCCCCTCGACCTTTGCCAAGCAGTTCGTAGGGTATTCCTCTCCTCTTTAGCTCTTCCACAAAGGCCTGAACTCCAAAGCGTTGAGATTTATCATCCACTGCATAAGGTGAAGCAATGCAAGCATAATTCCTGAAAAGCACCGCCATGTCACCGTAACTGTAATTACCCTCTTTCTTCTGTTGCTGGATCATATCCACCACTTGACTTATCTCCTTACTTGCCAAAGAGCAGGCCAAAATATGCACAGGTTCACCCGTTGCATTGGCTGTCCAGAGAAACTTTCGCATGCCCACCTCTTCTTTCATATGCGGTTCTGATGTGGCCTCTTCATACGAGTTGTGTTGTATCAATCGCTGAGCGACAGAGAGGATCTTAATGCAACACAAAATCATTCAAGTTAAAAGAGAGAAATACAGAGCTTACAGACAACATTCTACGCACATTCTTAGAACATCTATAGTTTTGCTCAAGGTTGATTCGCAGGACTCTATTCCCAAAGACTGTATCAAACCGTTTCCAATTGTGAAAGTCTGTACCTCTGAAACTATAAATTGTCTTGCGAGCAAAGCAGTCGTCAGCACCCTGCGAGCAGCAAAACAATTCGTTATAATAACCTGATCAGGGTCTCCAATGACGGTCAATTGTCGTGTTCCAGCGGTGAGCAGACGAATAAGCTCCCATTGAATGAAAGAGGTGTCTTGAAATTCGTCAACAAGCACGACGGCAAACAACTTTTGGTACTGTAGCAATATATTCGGGCGCGCGACAAAGAGGCGAACGACTTCTCTAAGCATATCTTTGTTCCTTGACGTTAGTGCAATGGCTACCAAGAGAAAAGCACAAAGTAGGAACAATACCAGGAAAGTCAATGGCATTACGTTCTCGCAATTTCTTGTTGTACTGGCGATACACGAATTTGTGCATCTCATCCCATTGTGCCATGCTTGTTGTGGTTGATAGTGTTATGCAATAGTAAGAACTTTGCCACAGAACATATGCATCGTGTTAAAACATACCTTTCTCCACACATCAGCTGTTGCTCATTCAAAGACTTGCCTTCATTTTCTGTAAAGGACTGCAGCAAGCTCGTAGATATTGCCATACTAGCTTCGTCATCATCAGCGAGGATCGAGAGGTTTGCTTTGCTCTTCCCTACAAAAGCTACAAAATAACGGGCACACTTTCGAATTGCCGACTCTTCTTCCTGTCCTTTCGCCTCCGCTTTCCCTCTTTGCTCCGCCTGTTCTCCACTTTCATCTTCTGTCTCCTTTTCTTTGCTCTGCCGTTTTTTCTCCAAAAACCATTCCTTGACGCACTCTCTCATGATAACAAACTGCTGCTTTCCGCTCACGATATCAAAGTTGGTATCCGCGGTTCGTTCCAGCTGTGCTATGAAGGAGCCATGGCCCTTCTCGCTTGCACCTCTCTCACCTCTTCCTGCTCCTCCCATTGCTTGCATTTTGTTGGCATAACGTCGCAACACCTTCAAACAAAAGCTGTGAAAGTTGGTGACGGTGACGTGACTGCTCTTCCACCGAGAACTGCTCTCGTTGAGGACGCGATGGAGTCTCTCCTTCATCTCCTCAGCCGCTTTACGTGTGAAGGTAATGGCAAGTATGGTTTTGGGGTCTACGTTCCCCCTTTCAATGAGTTCTATGATTCTATGGCACAAAGTGATGGTCTTTCCTGTTGGTTTTTTAATTAAAAAAGACCTCTACGTGAACCAACTTGAAAGCAGAAGAGAGTTGAAACTTCCGTTGAGCGAGGAGACGAACCTGTTCCTGGGCCAGCACTGACCATCAAGGGCTGCCATACTGGAGCTTTGATGACTCGTAGCTGTTGTTCGTTGAGCCCACGGTGTAAACATAGGTCGTCATCCTCTTTCTCGGCCAAACAAGGGGCATCCATCTTTTGCATCTTGAAGATCAACTGCCTTTGCTGTGCGAAGAGTGGTGGTATTAAAAAAACCAAGATTTCTTCTTCGAAATTTTTCAAAGGCCTAAAAAAATGAATGTTAATAATTCTTGGAATTTTTATTTTCTTTTCCTATTTTTTTTATTTTCTTTTTTCTGTTGTTGAATTGTTGATATAAAATGATAAATAAACCACGCTACTTGGGAGAGGAGCGAGGAGGCTGAGGCATGTGGCTGCCGCTAAGCGACCCGTGAACAGGAGTTGCGGAGGCAGGTCCACCGCCAGGCTGCACCCGCAAGCGAGCGGGATTGGTCCGGATCAGCGCGTTGAACTGGTCCCGCAGCTGCTCCCTGTCGGTCAGGTTGTCGTACACTCGCCGCAGCAGCCCTTCCAAGCGAACGTTTTGTTGCTCTACCTCCACCACGTGCCTCTCCAGCTTTAAGAAGGTGAAGAAGAGGTGAAGAGATAACAGAGAAACAGGACAGGGAGAATAACAAAGTTAGTGACTTCTGTTAACTATCATCTGATGGTGAAAGGAGAGAATGTGTACCTCAACAAACTCTTTTGTTAAAGCTTCTAGTTTTTGCTCGCAAGCGTGCAACGCTGCCTCGTATTTACAAACAAACTCATGCAGCTTCGCTTTCTCCTCTTCCATCAAAGATAATGCTACAAAGAGGAACAAGAATAAAGTTTGGTTGAATAACGTATCTGCAAAAGCGAATCGCGAAAAAGAATTTGTACCTTCTTTTTGAAGCTGCACAGTGTTTTGCAAATACTGGAAGTTGCGTTGGTTTTGCTTTTCTCGCTCGCTGGTCTGATCTCTCTCCCGCAGCAGTTCATGAGCTTCCTGCCGTAGCTTTGTGATTTCCGCCTCCTGCTTTTCCTTGGTGTGAACCAAGGCCTTCACTCGCTCTCCTGTCATCTCGGATCGTTGTATGAGTAGATTGAGCTTTTCTCGCATCTGGTCCGTCAGCTCCACTTTCTCTTTCTCACTTTCCAACATCGCCTGCAATCTTTCTCGATGATTACGCTTTTTAACAAAACTTGAGCAAAAAGAAGCAATCAACAGACAAGGGAAAAAGCAAGACGAAAGAAAGAAAAAACGTGGTCAAGGCTAACCTCTTCTTTCAAACGGTCCTCAACGATAAATAATTGGTCTTGCAACTGTTGAATGTTGCTAGAAAGCCGATGATTCTCTTCTAGGGAAGCTTTATTGTCTTGTGTGAGGACTGAGCAGGGAAAAAAAGCAAGTTAACATGATTATGTTCAAACGAAAATGCAAAACCAATACGCACAGGCATTGCTATCAGATAACCGACGATTGTTTAGCAATAATTGTTCGTTTTCTTCTTCTTTCCTTTTCAGCAACAGCTCCGTGTGTGAGTGGCGTTTGTGCAATTTTTCCATCTCCTCATGGGCTCCTCCTCTTTCATGGCTCAATGTCTTTAACAACTGCGTTATTCTCTGGATAGTTTTTATACTTAGAGTTGCGTAAAGTGTGAGAAACATACAAAGTGACTAAACAAACCGCAGCTTCAGTTTTGCTGTCGTTCAGCTCGCTTTCCAAGGAGGCCTTCAGAATTTCTAAGTCTTGATACTTTCTTTGAAGCTTAGCGTGTGCCTCTGTCAAGCTCTCCAGTCGTTGTCCCAACTTTCGTAACTCGCTCTCTTTCAGCTCTAGCAAATCTCTTTGAAGACTGTGCTCGTGTTTGAGAGAATCCAGTTCAATCCGTAACTCATACAAGTCTTGTTGCTTCCCACTTTGTCGTTGTTGCTCTCTTTTGGAGTGTTCGCTTGGATTGTGTTGTTTCAGCCGTTTTTCTAGTTGTTTGTTTTCGTGCGTCAAAGCAGCTATCTTTTGTTCGCTTTCTTCCAAACTCGTTTCAAGTTTTTTCAGCTTTGCCGCCATCTTTTTCGTTTTCAAGAAAGAATTGTTCTCAGTCGTCGTGATGTCCTCCTCATCCCACTTCTTCCGTGCTTTGCTGTTATAAGAGTAGGGGGACAGGTTTTCACTGGTAGCCCCTCCTCCCAATAAGTATTGGATCTGTTTCTCCTTGGCATCCAACAAAACACTGCTTTCCTCCAGTTCCATCTGCAAGAGCTTCATATTGGCCTCGAATGTTTTGGCTTGCTCCAACAGATCTGTTACCTGTTCCTTCAATTTCTTATTCTCTGCCATGCTGCCTCTGTGCCGTTTACTCTTGCCATCTTCTTCTTCATCTCCTTCTTCCTCTTCCCACAGGTTCTCTTTCTCCTTTTGCTTCATTTTCGTGCTTCTGGATGGAAGTCTCCCTTTGTCCAACAGCATCCACGAGCGTAACAGTTCTTCTTTGTGTTGGAGCTTTCCTTGCAAGTCTTGCACCGTGTGGTTGAGATGCTTCACCTGCTCTTTCATCCGCTTCAGTTTCTTTTTGGCTTCAGGTGTCTCGTTGTTGCCAACTTGTTGCTGTTTCAAAGCCTCGCTCTGTTGTCTAAACTGTTCCGTCAGTGCTTCAGCTTCCCGTAGGCTCTCTGCCTTCTCTCTCCGCTCTTTCTCCAATTCTTTCACCATCCTTCCATGCTCCAATTGGTAGTGCGCTAACTCGGCTTTTAACCGTTGTTCTACTTGTCTCAGTTGGTCGCATTCCTAGTGATACGTAAAAAGAACATAAGCATGATTGGAGAATAGAGAGAGAGAGAGAGAGAGAGAGAGATTGAGAAATCAAACCTGAAGAAGTTGTATCGTCTCGTGGTTAGGTTGTTTATTTCGTTCTGCAGCAAGCGCACGAAAGGCTTGTACAGAAGCCAACAGTTCCTCCAGTTTCTTCGTAGCCATTTCTTTCTCCCTTTTCAAAATACAAGAAAAATGAACAAGAGAGTCGGTAAAAAAAAGAGAAGGTCTCTCACGTTTCGCTTTCTCTGAACTTGCCCAGAATGAGCTCTCGCTCAGTCAAGAGCTTCTCTATCTCGCGTTGATACCGCTTCAGCTCCTCGCGTGTTCGCTCCGTCTCTTCCTCGTCTTCTTCTTGTGATTCCTCTTGTTCTTTGTGTTTCTCCTTTCTTTCCACTTTGCCTACAGCTGATCCGTTCCGTTCCTTCAGTTGCGTTATCTCTTTCTGTTGCTTCATGACTTTTTTCTCCAGTGCTGCATTTTGTTGTTGCAGCTCGTTTGTCTATAAAGCACGTATACATTCCAACTTAGAAAAACCCTCTCCAAAAAAACGGGACATCAAAACGAACCTTTGTTTTGTAGAGCTGAAGCTCTGCTGTTTGAGTGGCCCACGTCTTGGTGGTGTGCTCCAAGCGTTCCATGAGTGCAAGGACCAGTGGAACCGACTCTTCTCCAAGCGGCAACCCTTTAATCCTAAACCTTGTACTGAGCCGTTCTAAGAGCTCTGCGACAGATGATGGAGCACTCCTCTTCGTCGAAGCAGAGGCAGCAGCCGTTCGCTTTGGAGAGGAGCGAAAAGGAGACGCCGCTGCGCTACGCGTTGCGTGCGTGCGCGTTCCGTTCGCCAATTTGCCGAGAGGACTATCTATGACTGAGACCCCATTGCTCGGTTTGTTGGGTGTGGCATCGTCGGCCATGAAGACTTTATCTCTCTCCACGCAAACGTCTGCGGCGCTGCTCTCTCTCTCTCTCTTCGGCTCTGTTTCGGTACTTCTTTTCTTGCTCGCTACTTTTTTTTTACAGTGCCTCATTTACCACATAGCCAAACTTTCCCGCCAAAAAAAAACCCGCACAAAAATACTAGCGAAAAGGTGAACTTGTCAGCTATTTGCCCGTCGTCCCACCAAGGTTGCCTTGGTGGTCGGCCATGGCCTGCCGCAGCATCTGCACGAGGGCTTGCTTGCGCTTGCCGCTGGCGGGGGACGTCACGCCGAACGCTATCAAATGCTCACAGAGCTCCTTGCGGCTCATCTCCTCCGGGCTCTTCTCTTTGCGCTGCTTGAGCACCCCTTTGAGCGGCCGCTTGCCCTTGGCAGCTGGACCCTTGCTTGCTGCTGGTGGAATTCCACCAGAAGGAGGTAGTGGTGATTCTGTTGCCGTTGTTGGTGTTTTCTCTGTGGTTGGTTGTTCCTCTTCTTTGTCTTCGTCTGCTTCTTCTTCTTTGCCGGCGGGTAGTTGAGGAGGGAAAAAGAGGAGACGTTGTGTGGGGGAGGAGAGCAGGTGTTGCAGGATCTTCTTGCTTTGAGGACGCATGGGAGAAGAGGAGGGAGACACGGGAGGAGAGGGGGCAGGAGAAGAAGAACGCTGTTTCTTGGTGGGTCGTTTCGTGTCAACAGAGGAGGAGGAAGAGGCGGCTGTCATGGTGATCGTGGGTGTCTCGTTGTTGGGTGCAGAAAAGAGACGCCTTTGGCGGCGAGGTCGCAGGACGCGGCCAGACGCAGAAGCAAGCTCTGTGTTGGTGGCTGACACCTCTTCTTGCTTTGATGCTGCATCTGTTGGTGGTGTTGCTACCATCTTTTCCTGTTTTTGCTTCCGTTGGTCAGCCTCTAACATGGCAAAGAATTGTTGCAGCTCTTCCGGTCCCTTTTCTTTACGTTTTCTCTTTCTGTTCGTGCTGGAGGTCTCACTCTGTGCACCATCTCTACTTTTTTCTTCTGCCTCTTCGTCAGGCAGAATACCTTTTCGTCTTAGTCGTTCTTTCCTCGCTTTATCAAGCTCTTCCATCCGTTGCTTCCTTTCTGCTAGCCTTCGTTTCCTTTCCTCGCGTTCTGGCTCTATGACGGCTCTCAACCGCTCCGCTAGTTCCTTCTTGGTTCCACTGCACGACAGGTTCCTGCTCTTCAAGGCTATCTTCAGCTCCTTGACCGTCATCTCCTCCGGTTGCCACGTTTCCAACACCTCCTCATCAAGAAAGCCATCCAGGGAATAATGATAAGCAGGAGGCGCATTGACGATGAAGTGCACCTCCGTCAATCCCTGGCTTCGGAAGCGTAGTCGAGGCTTTGACTTTTGCTGCTCCTGCCGCTCTTGGAGCTTGTCCGGATGTTTGCGTCGGGCATGAAGGCTCATCTTCTGGTTGCGCTTCAGGTTTTCTTGCTTCTCTTTCCACTCCAAGTGTATATTATCGTGACGACATGATATTTTTCCGCGACGACGTGACGTTAAACAAAGAAAAACTAAAATTTCGTTTGTGGAGAGAAAGATGAAACGAACGCTTGGCTTTGCTCCTTCTTTGAGTGGCGGTGTTGCTTTGGCCTGTTGGTCCGGGTTGCAAGTGAAGAATGCTGCTGCTGTTGCTGCCAGTGGCTCAAAGTCCAGCCACTCCCTTTTCGCCAGATCGCTTTCCTCTCAGACCACCAGCAGCCAACAACCGCCGCGCCGCATGGGCCAACCTCATCCTTCCACTCACGCTCATCTGCTGAAACCTGGCGAAGGTTCGTCTTGTTCATCCTGTTCTTCCTGTTCTTCCTCTTTCACTCACCGCGGTGCTACCTCGTTGAACAGTGACACCCGGCATTACGGCAGAGGAGTACGAGGAGCGACGGCTTCGTTTCGTGGAGCAACTGCCTGCCGGAGCCATCGCCTTGGTCCCATCCAACCCGGAGCGTATCATGAGCAACGACATACCGTGAGATACATCCTTTTGCTTTGTTGTTTTGTGTTGCGTTTGTTTTTTTCACCGTTTTCTCTCCTCATTTGCTTCTGCAGTTATCGCTTTCGTCAACACACAGACTTTTACTATTTGTGTGGCTATGATGAACCGGATGCGTTTTTGTTGCTCAGTTACTCTTCATCATTCTTCTTGTTTTCTTCTTTTGCTCTTTTTCCTCTCGTCTGCTGCTACTTTTTGCTTCCTCCTCCTCTTCTTTCCTTCTCTTCTCCTTCTTCCTCTGCTTTTTTTTCTTCATACGCTGACTTTTTGCTTTGTGTTGGCGCTGCAGAAAAGCAAAACACGAACGAGGTCCACATGAGCATGTTTGTGCGACCACGAGATCCAAAGAGGTAGCTTCTATCATTCCACTATATCATACTATCGCTTTCTTTCGCTGTTTTCTTTATGTTTCGTCGTTCTTGTTCGTTCTTTTTGGTCTTCTTGCTGTTCATTGCTTTTTTGTGTTCTTGCCTATTTCTTGTTCATTGTTTGTAGCTCGTCCTAATACAGTTCTATTTAAGAGAGATATGGGATGGACCGCGTTCTGGGTTGGAGGGAGCAGTAGAATTCTTTGGTGCCGATGAAGCTTTTTCCATAGAGCATCATTTGGAGGAATTGCCAAAGCTGCTCTCCTCCGCGTCCGTCATATGTTTTGATGCAGATGCCAATATGAAGGCTACTGAAAAGTTAGCTCCTTATTTATTACGAGTTGAAGGAAAAGGTTTGTTATTATCTCTCAGATGTGTGTTCTTCTCTTACCTTCCCACTTATTCTCTTCTCTCTCTCTCTCTCTCTCTCTCTCTCTCTCTCTCTCTCTCTCAGAGATCAAAAATCCCAAAAAGATATTGGAGTCAATGCGATTAGTAAAGTCACCCGCGGAGATTGCGATCATGAGACGCTCCACGCATATCAGCGCCCAAGGTTCTTCTTTCTACTTTCATTTGCTTCTTCCTTGAAGTTAACCCAATGTGCTATTAGCTTTCAAAGAGGTGATGAAAGATACGAAGCCTGGTATGACTGAAAATGTAATAGAGGCAATGATGGAATACGAAGTAAGAAAGAGAGGTGCGTTTGTACAGATAATCTGTTTTATCTCCTATTTCTCTCTTACTCATTCTCCTCTCTCACTCTCCCTCTACTCATATCGCTTTAGGAGCACTGCGGCTAGCCTATCCACCGGTGATTGCTTCTGGTGAACACGCTAACATTCTTCACTATATCGCCAACGATGATATATTGAAAGAGGGTGATCTGGTACGTATGACGAAAGATTACGCTCTCCATTTTAACGACTCCTTGCTCACATTCGTTTAGTTGTTGGTGGATGCCGGAGGAGAATATTGTAACTTCTCCAGCGATATCACTCGTACATGGCCTATCTCAGGCAAGTTTTCTGCTGCGCAAAAAGAACTTTATGAAGCTTTGTTGGAAGTACAGCTAAAATGCATTGATGTATTATTTCCTTCTTCTTGTTTCTTTTATTTCTTCCTCATCTTTGTTATTCTTACGTACTCATGCCCAATGAACTTTTCTATCATCTTTACAGAAATGCAGAGTTGGACATGGCATGAGTCCTCTGGAGTTACACCATTATTCTGCCGAGCTTATGGCGGACCTCTTGATCAAGCTTGGCTTGTCGCAGGACTCTGCCTCTACCATCATCAAGCGTCGTGTACCTACTTTTCTTCTTTCTTGTTTCTTTCTTCTTTCTCGTACACCAAACCTAACTCCAACAACAACAAAGTCCTACGTGAAGTTCTATCCCCATTCGATCGGGCACTGGCTCGGCATGGACGTGCACGATGTCCACTCCATCAGCACGGCCACGCCCTTCCGCCCCGGCATGATGTGCACGGTGGAGCCGGGCATCTACATTCCCTCCGACATGCAGGAGGACATCCCGGCCAGGTACAGGGGCATCGGCATCAGGATCGAGGACGACTTGGTCATCAGGGAGGACGGCGAGGCGCCCGAGGTGCTCACTTGGGAAGCCCCAAAGACGGTGCAGGAGATCGAGAGCGTCATGCAGGCATAACGAGAGAGAAACAAATATAAAAAAGTTCAACTTTTTTTTGTGTGTGCTTGAGAAGCAGAAAGGGATTGGTGCAAGATGGAGCGCAAGAGCGAGAGTGAGAAATGTAATGTTAGGTTTCCGTTGGAGCGGTTGTTGGCCGTCCAGGGCTTTGCTGTGGTAGATGGTGGGCTTGCTACTGAACTGGAACGCATGGGTCTCGACTTGAAAGGTTTTTTTTCTTTCCCTCTACTCCCGCTCCTCCTCCTTATCTTCTTCTTCTTTCTTCTTTCGTCTGAACCAGGCTCACAAAGATAGGTTGTGGTCAGCAAGACTGTTGGTGGAGGACCCAGACAAAATCAAAAAGGTTCACAAGAACTATCTCGAAGCGGGAGCGGACATCATCATAACGTCCTCCTACCAAGCCACTTTCCAAGGCTTTGCTCAACGCGGCCTCTCTCACAGTGAGAGCCAAAGACTCTTTGCACTGAGCATATCTCTTGCCAAAGTATTTTGTGGCTGCTTCTCTCCACTTTTTTTGCTCGTTCAACTCATCTGCTTCTTTGCCCTTTGCAAACACATCCACAGGAAGCTAGAGATGCGTACTGGGGAGAAGTAGCAGGAGAGAAGAAGAACAAAGGAGAACTCATCAAGCCGTTGATAGCAGCCTCGGTAGGTCCCTACGGGGCTCATCTGAACGACGGCTCCGAGTACGACGGTCGCTACGGCCTCACGCCATCATCCTTAGAGTCACTGATCGACTTCCATAGGGAGAGGCTGCAATTACTGTTGTCTTTGCGGCCAGATCTTGTGGCCTGTGAGACCATTCCTTGCGGAGCAGAAGCCAAGGCTCTTCTTCGCCTCATGGATGAGTTGCAGCCTACAGAAGAAGGAGAAGGAGAGAGAAACGCACAACACATTCAAGCGTGGTTCAGCTATTCTTGTAAGGACGAGAAGCATCTAAACAGCGGAGAGAGGATTGCGGACTGTGTTAGAGAGTTGTTGGAGGAAGAGGCGAAGAGCGGAAGAAGGAAGCTTGTGGCAGCCATCGGTGTTAACTGCACTTCTCCTGCCTTCATTTCAGGGCTGTTACAAAACTTGATGACCGCTCTGAGAGAAGCGGGAAGAGACATTCCTTTAATCGTCTACCCGAACAGCGGAGAGGGATGGGACGCCCACTCTAAAGAATGGACAGCACCTGCAGAAACCTTCTCGCTGGAATCTATGGTAGCCCAATGGCGGCAGGAGGGGGCTTCCCTCATAGGAGGCTGTTGTAGAACCACTCCTGGTACGGTAACCCCTTCTTCTTGCTTCTTGTTCTTCTTCTTCTTCTTCTTCTTCTTCATGTATGTGTGTATTCAAATTGACAGTAGCTATTCTGCTCAGAGCACACTCGCACCATAGCCCAAATGCTTTCCAAACCAACCTCCCACTCTGCTTAGTAGGGCCAAACTTGGAGCTATCCACCATGTAAAACCAAAGAATCCAAACGAAGCCCCCCCCTCACCAAGACAAAGGTGGAGCGCCCCTGTTGGTGGCTGGACTCTCCTCAGCCGAAACAACGAGAAATCTGGGCATAAATTGCTCCTTTACGTTTCGCTTGCCCGCTGCTGAATTATAATTATTCCGCCAAGGAAAAAATCTCTGAATAAGGAATTGTCTACAAAAATACTGCCGTGAACTGAAAAAAAAAATTTGGGGCAGCGCGTAGCACAAGAAGGAGGAGGAGACCTCAGGGGATCTGAGTAGCAGGAGAACAAAGGTAACACTACAAAAAAAAAAAAAAGAGATGAGCCGTGAAGGACCGCCGCAGACCAAGTTGGTGAAGATCGAGAGACAAAGCCACGTCACCATCGCTTCCGATGGTCTTACCGTACGTTTTCTTTTTGTTCACTCTCCTCCTTCGGGACTTGAAGGCAAATGTTAATGTTATCTTTGTGTCGTCTTTCCTTTGCTTTTTTTTAAATGTAGGCAAACAACAACGGCAGACAATTTGAGTCAGTGAAGGCCAACACGAAAGTAAAGAGCGGGAAGTGGTACTACGAAGTCAAACTGCAAACGAATGGCCTCATGCAAATCGGCTGGTGTACCCCCAGCTTTTCTCCCAATGCCTCGGTAAGATTTCGTTCCCTCCCTCTCTACCCTCTCCTCTGCTTCTCTGTTCTGTTACGCCCTCGCTCCGCTCGTTTCTGATGTTTGGTTTTATTACGTGCAGGAAGGCAATGGCGTCGGTGATGACGACAAGTCCTGGGCCTACGATGGAAGCCGCTCACTCAAATGGCACAGCGGCTCCACCTACTATGGCCAATACTGGTACACAGGTACCGCGCCCCTTCCCTTCCTCCTCTTCTCCTCAGAGCTCACTTTAACCGGAAAAAACAACAAAACAAAAACAGGCGACGTGATCGGCTGTGCTGTGGACTTTGACGAGAAGAAAATGAGCTTCTACAAGAACGGCAGCAACCTTGGTGTCGCCTTTGATAATTTCAACGCTGGAGAGGGCCTCTTCCCTGCCATGACCCTCTCCCAAAGTCAAAAGGTTGTCGTCAACTTTGGCAGCACCAACTTCACCTACCCCCTGGAAGGCCACAAGGGCCTCCACTGCTTCCTTAGTGAGCAGGACATGCAAAACCTGGGTACCCTGTTCAACAAATACAAAGGTTCGACAAGCTCTTTCATTCCTTTCCTTCTTCTTTGCTCCTCTGCATCTCCTTGTTCTTTTTGTTCTTTCCGTCCGTTTTTGCTCTACTAAACAACTCGTTTTTGTTCTTAACCTAAAGGAGTGGGCATCAGTTTGAGTGAATCTGGAGAAACAGGAGATGTCATGAAAGGACAAGGCATGATGCAATACGCCGCCGATCTCGGCATCACCGAGGATACAGACCCTGGTTTGCTTATCTTGGCTTTTAAATTGGGTGCCGAGGAACAATGGGAATTCTCTCGGGAGGAGTTTGTGGGTGGATGGACTGGCTACAGGTATCCCTCCTACACCTCTTTTTCTTATTCTCTTTTTTCTTTCCATTTTTTTTTTGAAAGTGCGAATGTTAACAACTTGGCCATGCTCTTCCTTTTATCCAGTGCTGCTTCGTTGGATAAGATGAAAAGCAAACTTGCTGAATGGAGAAGCGAGCTCCAGAACACAGAGGAATTCAAAAAGTTTTACTACTGGCTCTTTGACTACCTTAAAGAAGAAAAGAAAACCATCCTTTGTACGTATCTTTGGTTTCTTTCTTTGCCTAGTTTATTTCCTCCTTCTCCCTTTCTTATTTTTTCAATATTTAGTGTTAGAAGAGGCGACCACTATTTGGGATATTTTGGACATGAAAAGCAAGTGGCCCAAATTCTGGGACCAATGGACCAAGTTCCTCAATGTATGCTTCCTGTTCTTGTTCTTCTTGCTTTTTGCTTTTTGCTGCTTGTTCTTCTTGTTCTTCTTGTTCTTCTTGTTGTTGTTGTTGTTGTTGTTCTTCTTCTTCTTCTTCTTCTTCTTCTTCTTCTTGTTCTTCTTCTTCTTCTTCTTGTTCTTCTTATTCTTCTTGTTCTTCTTCTTGTTCTTCTTATTCTTCTTGTTCTTCTTCTTGTTCTTCTTCTTGTTCTTGTTCTTCTTCTTCTTCTTCTTCTTCTTCTTCTTCTTCTTCTTCTTCTTCTTCTTCTTCTTCTTCTTCTTAATGATGAGCCAAACAAATTTGACAAGCATATGTCTGAATTTTATGTGGACACAATTACACTCTGAAATACTTTCTCCTTATCTCTCTATCTTTCCTCTCTTTTTCCTCAATCTCTTTTCCGCACCAATAACAACAATTCTTATCTTCAAAATATTCAGGAAAAATCAACCAAGTCAATATCAAAGGACACCTGGCGTCAATTCTACGACTTCACACTGACTCACCCAACGAGCCTTGAGGGCTACGACGAAATGGGCTCCTGGCCCATCCTCATAGACGAGTTTCACGAATGGGCCACCGGCAAGCAAGATGGCCACTCTGACTTTTAAAGGACCCTTTTCTTCTTATTTCTTTTGCCACAATAACAACCAACGTTCTCTTCACTTGTCTTGTTTGTTTTTATTACAAACCAGAAAAATGTTTCTTGTACAATGTTAAAATGCATTGCCAAAGGCAAAATGAGGGTGATGAGATCTTGTAACAAAACAAACTTTAAAAAAAATATAACATTGAAAATGAATAATAGATAATATGTAAAAAAAAAAAGATAGTTTGTGCTATCTAGTGAGAAAGGCTAGGATAGTTGTGGATTGTTTTGAGTTTTGTTTCTTACTTCCAGAATGGTTTGTGGTGATCCTCTCTGTCGTAGGTAAGGAAGAGACGCATGTTGGGAAGGTCTTCTTCTCTGCCAGCCTCTCGAAGGTAATCGCCAACGACGGTGTGAATACAGCTGACAGGCGCGGCTATGAACTCGCACATCTTGTGGCCCAAGGCCTTGCAAGACACCTCCACCACTCCCACCTTTGCTTTGTGCTCGCCAGCTAGGCATTGCCTAATGTAACCCGTTGTGTATCCTATAGTAATGTGTATAAGCAGTTAGAACAAGGAATCGCAGAGAGAAGGCTGAGAAAAGAAAGACGAAAAACAAACCAGAGCACATAACACACGCAGGAGAAGATAAGGAGGTGATAGGGACGGGTTCGCCGGGCTTATGCTTGGTGGGCAGCTTGCCCTTCTTGGCGCGGAAGGCCTGCACGACCTTGTTCTGTTCGATCTTAGAGGACCACAGAGCAGCCTCAACACTATTGCGCAGGGTGAACTTGAGGTAGAATGCGTTCTTGTTCTTGCCCTCGTATTCGAAGCAGGCATGAGCCATGTCCATCTCCATGCGGCCCCATCCCTGGTTAGCAAGCACAGCCCCCAGCCCGATGATAAGTTGTGCAGCAGGGGCTCTGTTTGTTATCGTTCGGAAGAAAAAAGTGTTTTGAGAGAAATGTTAAAAGGAGATAAGGAGAAAGTAGAGAAATAAAGAGCGAACTTTTCAAACTCGAGAGCAGTGGCATAGTTTGTGAAGTCGGCTCGGCCCATGGCTTTACCGACGCCATGGATAATATGAGCGGCTCTCGCGTCAGCAATGGCATCCTGTTCCACAGGGAACATGCCTTTCAGATAAGTAAAGAGGTCAACGGTCAAAGAATGAGCCCGCACAAGCAGGTATCGCTCGTTGCCAATCCTTACAACACCCTCCGAAGGATTAAAGTGATGCTTAGCTTCAAACAAGGACTCAAACTGCAAGGTCGAAAGAATATAATACGGTTAGCAAACATATTTGTGTTTGTAGGGCGTGTAAAGCAGGAAAGTACTTGTTTGGCACGAGCAGCTTGTATGCTGTAGACCCCCACTGATACTTCCTTGGCTGGTAGCGGTGGCCGCTTTTTACCTTTACAATGATAACAGAGTTAGCGAAGAGAATGCCAAAGAAGTACAAGACTACGCACCACCAGATTTCGTGTGATCAACAATGCAATCGCGGCCTGTAACATGGGATAGGGAGGAGAGATAGCGCGGTGTTGCTGTATGGCGGGTCTCAAGCAAGCTATCTATCCTTGACTTGTGAGCAATCGTAAATCTACATTCCGCATCACCTTTGTGGTCATTTTAAGGTTACTCTTACTGATGGAAACAAATGACAAAGAAAAGGCAAGGTGAAACAGCGAATATTACCCTTTGCTCTGCATGAAGTTTCAACGACACAAATTTCCATTCTAAGACACTTTCGCAACCACCCAGCCAAATAACCACAAGACAGCACGCAGACACCACGGTTTGGCCTCGGTGCGTCCTTCTTGGCCAACCAGCTATCAGCCTCAAAGCTGTTGAGGCACTTCTGCTCCATCTGGAAGGCATCCGGTGATTGCGTAAGATCCATCGGCAGGCCACTGGTGAGATCCGAAGCAAACCAACCACTGTACGCGCACGATATAGCTCCTGTATGAAATGAACATTTAAAAATTTTGAAAGGGAGATTATTCTTTACAAAGGCAATGCGTACCAGCAGCAACAGCAGAGTTATCCTGTTTCAAACGGTAGCCCATCTTCTTCCTGAAGCTTTCGCAGTCAGAGAGACCCATAAAGCATCCCATATCATAAAGCAAATTGGAAACAAAGTCTGGTCGTTCCGCCACTGCAACAAAAAAAAAAACACACAAAAACACAAAAGAAAATAAATAATATGTCAATACGAGAGAGAAGGAAGGAGAAACAAACCTCCAAACAGCAGCCATCCCAAGTTTTCCCTAAAGTAAGGCACCAACTCTGCAGAGAGCGAGCTAGCCCGCAACATCAAGTATCGGTCATCGCCAAACAGAGTGATCTCTCCCCATTTTGGAGAGGGGGCCAAAGAGGCGAACAAACGAGCCACGTCATCCTCAGCCCGAGTGAAGATAGACATCAAGTCGGAGGATACGCGAACCGTTCTGGCCGGGGGCTCCTCTTCTCCTTCGTCTCTTACTCCCTTCTGACTTTGCTGAGGCCCAGTGGTCCGTACCTTCCTCCCCTTGGTGCGTTTCTTTCTCTTTTGCTTCCTCATTTCTTCAGCTGTCTTCTTCTCGTCCTCATCCCACTTACCCTCTTTCTCATCCTCTTCGGTCAACTCGCTTCCAGAGGTCGAGTCATCATCCATTGTTCTTCTCCGTTCTCCCCGAGCCACTCTCGAGAGCTCTCTCTCTGTCTCTGAAACAGAACCAGAAGAACGATCAGATGATATCTGCGACTCGGAATCAGTACTAAAGTCGGACTCGGAGCGATCCCTTTTGTAAGTTTATGGAACAGAAATATGTAAGAAAAAAGGTTTTAAAAACCAGACGGAGAAGAACTAACCTGCTCTTCCAGAGACTGGGTTGGGATTTAAGAGATAGGCGATGAAGTTCCTCCTACAGCCCATCACGCAAAACATTAGCGTTGAGAGAGGAAGAGCAAGGGAGAGAGAGCGAGAGAGAGAGAGAGAGAGAGATGAACCTCATCCCAAATAGGATCCAAGTTGCGCACGTAATGAGCAACCGCAGGAGATGTCTCCTCCGCAATCATAGGATTGTTCTGATACCTAAAAATACTCTTCAATCGCTCGTGCACTAACTCCAACAATTCCATGTTTATAGCGCCATTGTCCAAGTAGCACTTATTGCCCTCATGAATGAGCGTCAAGTCCCTGGAGAAGACACCAATGTAGGGCATCACCGGAAGTGGTGAGGCTCGAAGGACCTCACGGTAGTTCTTGAAGTTCTCGATGGGACTCATCAGCTCCTCCAGTTCCTGCCATGCCTGCATGTAGCGAGCGGGGAGCATGTCCCAAACGATCTTGAGCCGGCGGACGGAATGGTGACCCAGACCTGCAAAGATGGCCATCAAGCTGTTGAAGTTGCGCAGATCCAGACATCCACTTGCTAATCTTAAGAACTTGCAAAGAACCTGTTTAAAAATAGTGAGCAAGAGCAAAAGAGGAACTAAGAATAAAAATATTTACCTTCACTTGACTTGTTCTCTCCTGTGTTTGGTGAGAAGAATTTCGCTCACGACCCAAAAACTGATCTTGTTGAATTGGAGAGTGAGCTTCTCTACGTTGCTAGGCCCTCGTCTGGAGGACCCAAGACGGACCCAATCTCCCAACTTCACTCCTTGAAACAGTTCAAAGTCATATAGCGTCAATTCCCTACATGGGGGAGAAAGAACGAAATAAACAGTGGAGAGAGAAAAGTTAAAGAAAACCAAACGCAGACGAGAGAGAGAGAGAGAGAGAGAGAGAGAGAGAGAACAAACCGAACGAGAACAGGAGAAGGAATGGCCATAAAGTCCTGTATTTCTTGCTCGGCCTCAACGGCGGCTTTGGGAGCAAGGTTGGGGGAGCTCTGGGCCACAGGAAGGAGGGAGGCGGGGCTGCCGCCAGGGTTGCCCACCAGCTTGGAGGGGTTCTTCTTCTGGGTCTCGCTGCGAAGCACCAACAGCTTGAAGGAATTGATGATCTCGGGCGGGAGCGAAACTTTCTCTTCTCTTTGTTTTTGCAAAAACGACTTGATTTGTTGCCTCTGTTGTGTTGGTGAACGCACAGACAAACCAATCGGATCAGTTCATCGGAGGTGAGGGGGGAAAAAAGGGTCGAAGTGAAGGGGGAAAAACAAACCTGAGAAGGGGTAGTGAAATAATATTCTCTGACCCACAGCCGGAGGAAGGCAAAGAGGGACTCGGTGAGCGCGGTCTTCTGGGCGGCCGGCAGCGGGCTCTTCTGCACTGTGAGGTACTGGCTGATCCACAGCTGGCAGAGGTCGTTCTGCGGCGTTTGGATGAGCCGCAGGCAGAGCAGGAAGGCGCGGCGCTCCAGGTCTGTGCTGCCCTTCTGCCACAACTTGAGGGCCAGCTCCTCAAAGGCCTTGACCTTGGCTTTGTCCACCGCGGGCGTTATTTTGTCCGACTTCGAGGTCATTGTTGTCCACCACCGGTCGAGGAATGTAAAAAAAAAAGAACCGGGAAGAAGAGCCGAACGAAGGAGGTGCGCTAAAGAAAAACAAAAAGAAAAAACGAGAGGACGAGTGCAAGCTCCCTCTTTTGTGAGTTTTTGTACAAGGGGTGCTTGCTCTGCTGCTATATGCTTTATTCTGGACCTTGTGCTGCAGTGCAGAAAGGCTCGCTTTTTTTTTTTTTTTGTTTTGGCAGCAAGGGACGCTGAAAGAAAAACTAGTAGCCCGATAGTGGCTCTATTTTGTTTGTTGGGGGAAAATAAAGAACACTCTCTCTCCCACGCTGCGACCTTTTAGTGGCGGGAAGAGGCACCGCTCCAAAACACCACGCAGCGAGCGGTGCGTTGTTTACCAAACGCGGTGCAGATTTTCCTTGCATGGAAAATGTCGACGGAAACGGCCCGAAATTGGTAAACGGAGCAGAGAACGAACCGTTGCGCAATTGCCCTCAAAAGGGGAAATTAGAGGATCTGCGTTACAACGGGAGAACAATGCCGTACCACCAGCCCCGTAAAATCGGTATCCTGATGGTTCTTGTCCATTTTATCAAAGTAGATTTGTGTAGCGACGATAAGTGCAACAAACCTGCAAAGAACTGTTCAGAACTGTAGACAATTAAAAAGTGGAAAAATGGAGGAATACAAAAGTTTATTGCCGGACAGATATCCACATTCCGTAAACGCAAACTTACGATTTTTCTTTTTTCTTTACAATTAAAAATGAAAGGGCAGCTCAGCTATCTCTACCGTTTCAGGTACACTCCCCAAGCCAACATGAGGAACAGCCAAGCTCAGAACCACTTTCTCAGCCCCTCGAAAGAAGGGCGAGGCCGCGGCTCAATGAACAGACTGCAAGCCCTCAGCCGACAATGGAGAAAACCTGGGAGACATCAGCAAAATGTATCGTCACCACTGCCATTGTATCAAATAAATGAAGTTGCAGTCTAAGGTTTAACAAAGACAAATTTTTTTGTTTGTTTCCCTGAAAAATTTATACCCTCCCCACCGGGGCCACCTGATTATGGGAGAGGAATTGGTGCAGCAAAGGTGCTCACCTCACCCCGCAGCGCAGAAGTAAAGTAAAGAAAGGTGAAGCGGATAAGAAAAAAAAAGAGAACAACAGCTGCTGACACATGGAGGACGATCCTGAACGACGCGAGACCTTTGTGGTCAGTGGTGATAGAGCCAAGAGGAAACAGCCAGAAGAATCTTCTGCCCTTGCAGCATCATCCGCTGCCAGCAAGGCCCTCGTGGAGGCTTCTTCCTCCGCCACCTTCAAATCTCCCACTTTGCCCGCCCGCAAGAAGAAGCCCAAGGTCTTGGAAGAGGAGACCTACGTGGAGGCCCTCGAGGACATCATTCAACGTGACTTCTTTCCGGACCTCCCCAAGCTGCGCCTGCAACAGGAACTGATGGAGGCGCAAGAGAGCCACGACCTGGCCAAGTTCCAAGAGGTTAAGCTCAAGCTCGCCCAGTTCAGCTCCATGCGAAGAGAAGGAACGGGAGCGCACACTCCCTTTGCCGCCATGTCTGGCTTTGAGACGCCTCAACACACCTCTTCCGCCGTCTCTTCCTCGTCTTCCACTCCTTCCTCTTCAGCGCTTGGTGGAGGTGGAGGAGAAAGCGAAGGACATGAAGAAGTGGTGGGGTTTGATGCGGAGGGAAAGGAGGTGGTGGTGAAGACGTCGCTCACGTTAGACAAGTTTCTGGCGACCTACACCAGCGAGGACAACGCCTCCTTCTCAGAGATTGTGGACAAGATGAACGAGAGGAAGAAGGAGAAGTACCATTGGTTGTATAAAAGCGAGGTGAAGACGGAGGGAGGCATGCTCTTGCTTGAGGGAGGAAGTTCGTCAAACGCTCGTCCTGCTCTGCTTACCATGCGCAATTACAAAGTGAGTACTTCTTTCCTCTTCTCTTTCTTTGTCGAGAGAATCATTTGTTGACTCCTTCTTAGGCGAAAAACGCTCTGATGTACCAACCAGAAGGAGCCCCCCTCACCGCCAAAGAAGAGGAGCAATTGCTTTTGAGCGAGCAAAAGATCATTGATCACAGCAACACCCGCCTTCCACGACAACGAAAACCCAAGACTACCACCCCCCAACAGAAACCATCATCTTCATCGCAGGACTCTCAATGGCAGGCTCTCCCTCAAGAAGGAGACCTCCTCGGCCTTGCTAGAATGAATCGAGAGAACATACAATCTTTCGACTTGGACGACTTGCGCGCTTCCCGAAGAAGAATGGCACCCTCTGACTCTCCTCGTGTCAATGGCTATGGCTTCGTGGTGACTCCCTCTCCAGCACCCGGAAGAGATGGTGGAGAATCTCCGTTCATGACGTGGGGCAGCATCGAGGGCACACCCTTGTTGCTTGGCGAGCTGGATGACCTCCCTGTAGACATTTCCTCCGCGAGGGAAGCTCGAGGAGGTCCTCAATTTGAAGTGAAGGAGGAGAGCCCACGAGAGAAGCTGGCGATGAAACTGGCCGAGTCAGCCAGCAAGGAGATGCTTAAGAGAAACAAACCATCTAAAGCGAGCAGTCTTCGTTCTCCAATGAGAACACCGAGTAGACATGGGGCTGGCACAGCAACAACACCCCAAAGAACCCCATTGTTTGCTGGTGCGTCACCATCTCCAAGGAGAACCGGCACTCCGTTGCGGATGACGAGCCCAAGCGCGATGACACCTAAGCTTTCTGCTGCAGGCCAGGAGCTGGTAAAGAGAGCGATGAAGCATAAAGCTCGAACTTCGGACCTTCAACTACGAAGCAGTTATGGCCAGAGCCCTCTTTTGTCTTCTTCGCCCAGAACTCCCACGCCCAAAGTAACACCGTTAACTGCAACTTCTTCTTCCAAGTAACCTTCGATACCTGTTTTGTTGTTTTCAAGAGAAGTGCTCTCTTAAGGCAACAACCCAATCATCCACTTGTCCATACTTTTTTTTGTGGTACCGTTCTCTCTCTCTCTCTCTCTCTCTCTCTCTCTCTCTCTCCTTTGTCAGAAGAAGTTAGTTGACACGAATATTTTCACTAAGAGAAGAGACCTATATAACAAGCAATGAATGAATTTGTTTATTTAGCATACGCGATTCTTTGCCTTTTTTCCCCTTGTGTCTATAGCAAGCAAGTCTCTACCCCGTGTATCCCCTTCAGCTTCCCTTTACTCCCCTGATGCAGAGAACTTGACCACAACAACACTGATATTGTCCTCACTTCCAAAGAGGTAGGCATAGTCCCTCACTTTCATGCAAGCCCTCAACAACCGCGCCTCCTCTTCCGTCTCTTCCTGCACTCGTTTCTGCTCGTCGCCTTCCGTTCCATCTTCACTATCTTCCATCTCCAACATTGCTTCGTGACCTTCCACTCTACTCCCACTGCCGCTGTTACTCAACGCAGAAGGAGAGAAAGAAACGGAAGAAGACCTTCTCGGCTTTGCTTCCAGCTCCGAAGCAACGAGCTCACAAGCCGTTTCATCGGACATCACATCCCACACACCATCGCAAGCCAATATTACAAACTGCAAGGACAAATCGACTGGCAGCACGTTTATGTAGGGATCAGCGGTCACGCCGTACCCTTGCAGTGCCAGGTCTCCCATTGCTCTGGATACGCCCAACGTGCCGAACACTCTTCCACTCGCACTCACAAAACCGTTCAAGTACCGAATTCGCTTCTTCTCGTGTCCAACCAACGAATGAGGGAGAAAGAGAGCGAATGTTAGCTTCTATTTAGGGAATAGCAGAGACGAAAAAACAAAACAAAAGCGTACTTCTTCAGAAGGGAGATCAGGTTTATGATCAACAGACAGACGAATGGCCTTACCGCCTCGCCAAGCAACGGCCCTGCTGTCTCCGACGTTGGCAGTATAAAGGAAGTCGCCCCATCTCAACGAGAGCACAGATGTCGTGCCGCTGTCTCGAATGATCCCGGTAGTCATGCCTGCGCTGCATTGCGCAAAGGACTCGCGGATGGCATTCACAACCAGTTCTGTTTCAGCTTCATCTGCATGACAGACACCTTGTGCTTTGATGGCATCCAGCCTTTCTTTCAGAATAGCTGGATGATTCTTCGAAGCGTACTCTGACGACTTTTTGTTTTTGCATCGAAGGTCAGCTACCATGAGGACGAAAACAAGAAAGAGACGAGAAAGCACCTGTCCTCCGCCATGGCCATCAAACACAGCAAAGTACCCACCGCCGCCAAAACAACAGTCAGTAACGATGACGTCCTCCATGTTCCACCTCTTGCCTTGCATTTCGGCCTCAGCCACGAGGATGCCTCCTCCGCTGTGCATGCCTTTGCCAACAACAACGGAGAGGTGCTTAAGGTGCTGTCTGTCTACCCACGCCTTGGGCAGTTTAACGGCGCGCTCCTTCCTCTCTTCCCCGTTCTCTGCTCCTTCTTCATCCCTCTTTGGCACTGACGGCAAGGGATTGTTCTGGAGGTCGATGTATTCGATGAAGTTCATGGACCGCATGTCTTCGGCCAACTCCTTAATACCGTTCATTCGTAGATCTACTGTCTCCAATGCTTCAACAGAAGAAACAACAGTAAGTGCGAATTGCAGGGAGGACGGGAGAAGAGGAAAGCATACTCCTAATGTCAGGTATCACCTCAGGAAACCTGGTGAAGGCATTGTTGGCGAGGTAGAGCTTCTTCAAGGCCTTGCAGTTTGCCAACTCAGCGGGCAGCTCCTTAATGCGGTTACCTTGCAGGAACAGCACGGACAACTTTTTCATGGCTCCGATGGAAGGGTCCACCCTGCTGATCCTGTTCCAGCCCAAGTAAAGAGTTGTCAAGGCAGTTGCTCTCGTGATGCCAGCTGGTACTTCCGTAAACTTGTTTCCTATATTTTCAACCATGCAAGTATTGTTAACACTCGCTTTAAAATAAAACATAAGAAAGAACAACTCAAAAGGCGGAGGAATAGAAAGCAACCTCCAAGCATGAGCTCTCGCAAGGCAGTCAGGTGTTGAATGCCCGGCGGCAAAGTCTCCAACTGATTATCTCCCAGGTTCAACGTGACGAGGTTAGGCAGGCCATCCGCTGTGAAGAAGTCATCTGGCAGGCGGGCTATCTTGTTGCTGGCCAGGAGGAGCTTCTTAAGGGAGGAGAGCTGAGAGAGGGAGTTTGGCACTTTGGTGAGTTGGTTCTCGCGTATGTCCAGCTCGGTGAGGTTGGGCAGATGACCTATGACGTCCGGCAGTTCGTTTAGACGATTGCATTGCAATGATACTTTGGTAAGGTTGCCTTTTGTCTATGTTTTGTGTACATACGTTACACGAAGGAGAAGCAGGAGGAGGAGAGGAGAAAGAGGAGACCTTTGAATGAATAAGAGATTGACCAAGGAGGGACAGGTCAACTATCTGATTGTGATGAAGGTGTAGCTCTTGCAAGTATTCGAAGTTCCCTCTGGACACCGGGGCTTCTATCAACCTGTTTCCTCTTCAAAGTTAACAAGCTAGATACAAAAAAAAGACTACCGAGTAAAACCTACCGATTGAAGGAAGCATCCAAGTACGTCAAGTTGGGGCTCATCTCAGGCAAGCTCAACAGCTCATTGTGTGCCACTTTAAGCTGTTGCAGGCAGACCAAGCCACTAAACGTATTGGGCAGCTCCACCAAGTGATTGTACTCCATGTTGAGCTTGTCCAGGTTGGTGAGCTGCCCAAAGGCAGCCGGAAGATAGGCTATCTCGTTATGCCTCATCTCTAAGGACCGGAGGGCCTGCAGCCGAGAGATGTTGGAGCTTATCTGTTCGATCTCGTTGCAGCTGATGTCTAGCGTCTCCAAAGCTTGCATCTCGAAGAGTGGAGGCGGAAGATACCGCAGGAAATTGACGGAGAGGTTGAGGGAGGAGAGCTGAGGAACGTCGGTGAAGAGCTGGACCGGCACCTGGGTAAGTTTGTTCAGGAAGAAAGCGACGTTGCCATTCTTCTTTCCTGCATTTGACTGTTATATTGAGAACGAACGAGGTTTTGCCTCAGGCGGAGAGGAGCAGGGTACCCTTTTCCAGCTCATCGTGCTGTGATTTGTCCACCGGGGTCGGTGCGTTGACGTCAAAGCCATCGAGCTCCAGCTGGCAGGATGGCAGGTTCCCCATCTTCTCCCTTTCCCTCCTTTTTCTGCCCTAACAGGCCAAACGGAGCTCTCCGCCGCACCGTTTCGTTGAGCTTATCCGCCATTCTCCTAGGCAGGGCAAATAATGTCTAACACTCCTGCAGGAACTCTGTCGACTTTTTGGCGGAAAGGGAGAGCCCCTTCCAAGTCTCTCCCCGATGGGATCGACGGTTCGACTCCCATTCATCACCATCATTTTTACACCCTAAAAGAAAAGAGAAGAAAAAAAAATGAAGAGAAGAGGAGTCTCGTCGGTGAGCGTGCAGCTCGCTGCCCGCTTTTCGCCGTTGGCGGGACGGCCCGGTGGTGGAGCGCTCGCTGCGCTGCAGAACCAACAACCCTCTTTCGCCCTGTTGTCTTCCGCTCGTCTTTTTTCCAGCGCGACTCCTCCCTCCTCCTCCTCCTCCGCGGCCGATGACCCGGCCAAACCGACCGTGCTGATCGCTGGCTCGAATGTGGCGGCCCTGACTCTTGGTGAACTTCCTTTTCTTCTCTTTTTTTTTTTTGGTCGTTGGAGGAAGGACACTCACTCACTTGACCACTTCAATGCAATAAAAAAGCCCTTTGCCTCAAAGAACATGGCATCGCTTCGGAAATCGTTCAGCATCACACCAATCCGGAACGCTTCGCTGGTTCGCTCCTTTTGCTTTTGTTTGTTTTTCTGTTTGTCAACTGATCTCTCTCTCTCTCTCTCTCTCTCTCTCTCTCTCTCTCTTGCACTCTTTGTGGTGATAGCAATGGGCTCCTTTCTCCCGATCAATGCTATGCGGGTCATGGAAAAGCTTGGCTTGCGTGAGGAAATAGAAGCTCAGGGTATTTCTTTCACTCTCCTTCCAATATCTTACTCTTTCTTTCTCTTCTTCATCGTATTGTTACTCTTGCTCTCCTTCTTCGTCTGCTTCATCGTCTTCTCTTCTTCTTCTTCTTCTTGTTCTTCTTGTTCTTCTTCTTCTTTTGCGTGCTATTTTTTCTTTCTCTTGTAGATTTAAACAAGTGCATTCTTCCAAACAGGTTGCAGAGTGGACAAGTTGGTGCATGCGATGGCTAATGGAGATACTCTGGGTAGAATACCCTATGGCGATCTCTCACAACGGTATAATAACATTCCTAACATTGGCATTCGCACTTCGGATCTCATTCAAGTTATACGCTCCTTACCTTCTCTCTTCTCAATCTTTCTTTCTCCTCTTTCTTCGTTCTCTTCTCTGCTTCTAATCATGAAAGACTCCCACTTTTCTTCACTAAGTAGATCCTGAATCAAGCACTGAGAAAGCGTACCGCAAAGCATCCTTCTTTGGTAACGAAGTCGATGGTATCAAAAGGTTATCACGTTTCTCTCTTCTGGAGGATCTGTTTGCTGACTCTGTTTGGCGTGAGCAGGAGCGGTATCCAGCATGGTAACAGATGAACAAACGCAAAAAGTTACGTGCAGATTTACAGAAGGGAGGCCCACCAAAGAGTATGATGTAGTCGTTGGTGCTGATGTTCTCACTGCGGAGGTAAGCCGCCTTTCTTCGCTTGAAAGACTCCGTACTTACTTTGTACAATTTTTGGTATTTGTTTCTTCATTTTTGTTTATGACATAGGAAATGCTTCCATCGTTGAGGACATGGTACACCAACAAGAAGAACACGGTGAAGCATTACAACTACGCCATATGGTCTGCTATACTGCCTCGTCCCGTTGAACTGCCGGACAATTATGCCGTTGAGCTGCTGTATGTTATCATTTCTTTCGTTCTTGTTCACTGCTTTTTTGTTGTGTTTGCTCAACAACAACACGTAAAAGGGGAACACCTGGCCGCATTGGCATGATTCCAGTTTCAAAGAAGGAGGTGTACGTGTGGGCGCAGGCTTTACCGACACCACTAGGCATCAACACCCGCCTGCTTCGTTCCGGCACGAAGGACTCTATCATGTTTCCCAAAGACCAGTGGCCTAGGTTCACAGCCTATGGCGCTCCTGAAGTCATCAAAGCTTTTCAATCCGTACCCTCTCCTCTTCTCTCTCTCTCTCTCTCTCTCTCTTCCTCTTTTCTCTCTTACACTACCGCCCTGCTTATTCTTCTCACCAATGTCATGGTTGGGGCTTTTTGTTCCCAGACATCCCAAAAGCTGTGGGTGGACTATCCCATCGACCTCGTGATGCCCTCCTTCTTCACCGGCAACACCGCCCTCATCGCCAACGCCGCCCACAAAATCGCTCCCTTCCCCCAACAAGACACCGCCCTGGACATCGAGGACGCCTGGACCTTAGCCTCCTCGCTCGCTTCCTCTTCCTCCTCTTCTTCCCCCATCAGAGAAGCCTTGCAGGAGTACAGCAACAAGAGGGTAGGGCGGGTGAAGCAAGTGGCGGCCATCGCGGAGAGGGATGGAGAAAAGTCGGAGGTGAGGGACGCTGGCTGGACCTCCCTCCCCGCCAAGCTGAAGAGAAAGGTGCAGCTGAAGATGTCCCACTCGGACGGGGCGTTGAGGAGACGCACCGACCGTCTTGTCTCAGGCTTCTCCTTGTGAGCCCTTTTCTATTTCCACCACAAATAATAATAAAAAAGTTTAGAAGAAGAAGAGAATGCAGAAGAAGGAAGGGACGAGGTACTTTGTGTTGAAGAGCAACGGGTTTGAGAGCTTGCACTTGTCGCGAAAGGAGGGCATATGGGCCACCCCCCTTCGCAAGAACCCACCGCAGCCTCATCAACTCTTGAACGAAGCCTTTCAGGTTTTTTTTGTTTCAGAGAGACATTACATCATTAGATGATGTCGGTGAACTTCTTTTTTGATCCCAAATCTTCAAAACAACAACAACAAAAAGAGTAGCGAGCGGGTCCTGCTTGTGCTTTCTGTCAACAAGACTAAGTCATGGAAAGGCTTTGCGGTGATGACCTCTGCAGCAGCCGACACTCAAGAGACTTTCCTTGGGTACGTCTCCCCTTCTCCTCTCTCGCGCTGTGCTTCTCCTCTCTCTTCTCCTCTGCGCTTGTGGCAAACAAATGCGTTTCCGCAGGGAAGCGAACAAGGTGGATGCCAGGGAGAGGCTCTCCGAGCCGTTTGGAGTGAAGTGGCTGTGCAGCTTTCCGCAGCTGAAGCAACAGGGCCTTCCGTTTGCCGCCACGCAGCACCTCATCAACCCCTTGGCCGTTGCCAGGAGAGGGGGTGAAGCCGCGGAAGAAGCGTTGGTGAACCAGAGTCGGAACTGTCAGGAGCTTTCGGCGGAGGTAGGAGAGGCTCTGTGTAAGCTCATCGAGGAGGCCGTCTCTGCAGAGCACAATAGAATGGAAGAGCTTGCCCGTTTGTATGCTTCTCATTCTGTGCCCATTGTTGTTGCGGTTGTTTTTCTTCCTCCTAAACTCTGATTGCTTTGCAGACAAGAAGAGAAAGTTGCTCGTTCTCACTTCTTTTTGGCGTCTGGTGAGTCTGATGTGGAGCAGAACTGGACTGGCTTCTTAGAAGAGGCAATCTCTCTCTCTCTCTCTCTCTCTCATATGCCGGTAATGCTGACCAAAACTGCAATGTGGATAAACAGGTATCCAAGTTGGGGCGAGTGTTGTTTGCCTGCCACTTGGGCAGCCGAAGCTACAACCTCCACCACCAGGGCAGCGATGCAGACATGCTTGCCATTGTTGCCGCTCCTCTTGCGGACGTACTCTGCACCTTCGATCCTCCTA
Organism: Balamuthia mandrillaris; assembly: GCA_031835245.1. Classification (NCBI taxonomy): domain Eukaryota; phylum Discosea; order Longamoebia; family Balamuthiidae; genus Balamuthia; species Balamuthia mandrillaris. The sequence goes on along the minus strand of JAVKOQ010000055.1, from coordinate 35,940 downwards.
AAGCCACTGTGAAAAATGGTATGCGTCCTCTCCTCCCCCCCCTCCCTCCCCCCCCCCTCCCTCCCCCCCCTCCTCCCTCCCTCCCTCCCTCCCTCCCTCTCCCTCCCTCCCTCCTCCCTCCCTCCTCCCCCTCCTCCTCCCTCCCCCTCCCTCCCTCCCCTTCTCTCTAGTAACTTCTCTCTCTCTCCTCTCCTCTCTCTCTCTCTCTCTCTCTCTCTCTCGTCTTCTGACAATATAAACAGCGACTGGATTTGAGCCGGACTTTACGGTACATGAAGTTGGTTACTTTTGCGAGCTGTTGGCAGGCGGAGATACTCGCATGTTGGAAACGCTCTTCCAATCGCGCCGTCACTCGGTCGTCTTTGAGAGCACCGAGTGGCGAGAACTTCGTGACCAGCGAATGAAGCTCTTTCTTCCGCATGCTTCTGAGCCTTCTTCACCTTCTCCTTTGCTGTCATCTTCGGCATTACGGTTTCTCAAAAATGTGCTGGAAAAGTATCTAAGTGAAGTGGAAGGAGCAAAGGGTATTCCGGCCATCAAGAAACTATTTCAAAAAGTGGAAGAGGAAGAAAGAGAATTAGCAACACAGCAAACGAGCGAGAACAACAACGTTTACTATGACAAAAGGAAGCAACAGAAGAAAAAAAAGGTGACAATGGAACTGGTTCACAAGAAATGGTACATCAACTTTCGACTGCTAATGCAAGCAAAGAGATTGGTGGAAGGGCGAAAGTTGAATCTTTGGTTGAAGGAACGAAGTCCAGAGAGAGAGTTTTTGCTAAGTATACGACAGGGACAATATTCTCATGAACAGCTGTTGCAGCGAGCAGAAGCTGAGTTGACAGAGATACGAAAATTCGCTCGGAATAGAGGCATTCTTCCTCAAGAAGGCGAAGAACAAAGAGAGCAACAACAACAAAGCACTCTTGCTGCTTCTGATGTTGCCCTCTTCCTGAAAGATTGGCTCCTAAAACATCGTCTCGAGGAAGTACATCACAACTATAATGCAGCAGCAACAACCACAAAGGAAGACAAGGAACGAGCAACGAGAGCAAACGAACATCTCCAATCGCTATTTCCTGAATTGCAAGCAGATAACCTCGACCTGCTCTTCCTCGTCAAACGATGGGAAGAGCAAGAAACAGTGTATACAGGGGTATACGTTGCGGATCCCATGCAAGTCCTTTCCGCGCCCATAGACAGAGTGGTTTCAGCTCCGCAAAACGAGGACGCCACGTTAACCTTTTCTGCTTTTTCTACCCCCTCTTCTTCTCCTGCTTCTTGTACCCTCTACGAGCTAAGCAAGTTTTGTTCCATGCTGATGCAAGGCAATCCCAACAGCCTCGAACTGCTCTTCTTCCCCCCTAATCAGAAAGACAAACAAGAACAAGCATATCACTGTCTGTTGGAAACATCACCATGGATTGCGCTGAAAAGCTCGAGGGATAAACTACTGACGCAACAAGCCGTCTCTCGATCCATCGGTTTGTTGCAAGGCCAGCTGAAGCGGATAACCACGAAGACGTTGACGGCAAGCTTCTTTCGAGTCTATTCCTTCCTTTGTCTTTGCAGAGATGTTTTGCTATCAGGAGCAGAAAGAGTTGCAGAAGGGGAAGAAGCACAAGAAGAAGAGGAGTTGAGAAAGTATCATAAGCTAGTGGAATGGTTTCAGAGACATCAAAAGGAGCGGGAACAAGCCTTACCAAAGTCTGCTGATATCAATGTGTTGAGGCGGTGGTGCAGCTCTATTCGCCTCGACCGGTTACGCCTACATTAAACTTGCACCTTTTGCAAATCTTGCACAAATGCACCACAATGGGTGGATGCATTCACGGGTGTAGGACCCAATGCTGCCGGACTCTGTCCATACGGTCTGCTTCCTCCAACTAGACGGTTTCCTCTCTTTCTCTCTTCTCTTCTCTTCTCTTCTCTTTCTGTAATTGTTAACCATTACAAGAAGGATAAGAGCAACATACTTTACTAGGAAAGAGGCTGATGTGGGGACTGTTGTTCTTGTTTTTGTTGTGGTTGATGTTGCTTACTCGTTCGTAAACGATAAAGGTCAGCGCAGCGACGCTGAAAGACGGAGACCATTCGCAGAGCGACCTCGTCCATGTACTTGTCAGCCATTGCCTGGTGCAGCCTGAGGCGGAAGGAGAAGGAGACGTGGAAGCGCACCTCGCAGGCTGCTTTGTTGCCCTCCACCTCGTTGAACTCCCAATTGTTGACCAAGAAGTGAAACAGCGTGCTCTCTGGCACTTCCACCTGTATCTCACGACGTTTAACACTTTGGAGGAGGAGAAGGAGAAGAAGGAACGAAGATAGAAAGAGAGCGATGGACCTTGATGGCGGATGGTCTTTGCATGGCAATGCTTGAGGTGTAGCGCTGGTTGAGAAACTTGAAACCGATGCCCAGCTCTGCCTCCATTCGGTTGGGGCCATTCCTTTGCAGGACAGCAGAGTGGGTGCACCACGGCACGAACTTGTGATAGTTGTCCACATCAGCAACCACGTCGAACACTTCCTCTCTGGTAAACCTTTTGTTTTTTGTGGAGTTTTGATGATTAGAAAAAAATGAACTTTTTGTCTCTCTCAAAGGGAGGAGGACGGGGTCTGTAGATTGGAAGGAAAAAACAAAGCGTGGATTGCACCTGCTGCTTGCAACTACTTACGGGAAAATCTTTCGTTCATTGTAGACGTGAGTGTCGGGTTGATCTCCAGCAATGGAGGAAACGATGTTCGATGCCCAATGGAATAGGCTTCTCCTTCCAGCGAATTTGTTGAATGGAGCAAGTTGCGAAGAAGAAGAACATGATGAAAAACAACTCCCACTTCCTGCTCGTTGGAACGCTCCTTTGCGAGCGAACACCGCCCGACCCTGAGAGACAGAAGAAGAGAAGGTAATCAGGCCGTTCCTTCCTCTCATCGTGGTTTTTTTTGTTTGAAGTAACATAACCCAGGTCGTCATGAGTTGAGCAACGGAATGAAAACAATGTAAAAATTGCCAAGTATTTAAGAAATGGTTGGAATGGTTGGCATGCCGCCAGGAAACGGAAGAAAAGAGGAACTGAAGGCCTGAATGGTTGGGGCGACCACGAGGAGGAGATGGCGGCTTGGCTGCCTCGCCCTGTTGTTTTGGTTGGTCTCCGTGGTGACTTGCTCTCCTCTACCTAGTGCGTTTGTTGGAGGTATATCCACTAATTTTTTTTTTCAAGTTTTCTTGTTACCATCTTTTTGTTTGAAACGGTCAAAGATCTCAAATCTTCGCAGTGATTTAATCTTCTCTCATGCTATTGAATTTTTTTTGTACAGCTCGACAAGTGGTTGACTGTGCCACTTTACATAGTTGTGACACTTGCACGAACCAATTTCATTGTGGGTGGTGCAACACCTCCAGCGCCTGCCTCAAAGGCTCCGCTGCCAGCCCTGCCGACCAAGCCCAATGCCCTGGTGCGCTACCGTTTTTTCCTCTCCTCTCCATTTTTGTGTCTGCCTCCCCTCATCATTCTCCCTCTCCGTTGTTGTTCTTCTTATCTCTGACTTTTCTTTTTGGTTCCTCGCTTGCTTGTCGTTCTTGCTATCTGCTTCTTTGATGGGCAGACTTGAGTCAATGGTTCTACCAAACAGATCAATGCGCACCCCCTCCTCCTCCTCCTCCGGCAAAGAACTGCAGCACTTTTCTCAACTGTAGCACTTGTCTTGCTTCCAACAACGACAAGGGAGAGGTGCAGTGCGGCTGGTGCGAGACCGCTGCGCAATGTCAGCCAGTGAGCACTGATGGAAAAGAGAACTCTTGCTTGGACTTTCGAACGACTTCCTGCAAAGGTAACCTCCTTGCCTGTGTTATTTTTGTTTCCTCTGAGGTCATTGTAACTCATTTTGTTTTCCCCTTTGCCACGAACAAGATCCTTGTGTGGAGTTCAGCTCATGCGAGACTTGCTCGAGTGATGATCGCTGTGGCTGGTGCAATGCCGTCACCTGTGCCGCCGGTAATGCATCTACTCCTTATGCAGTTACTTGTGGAGAATGGCAGTTCGCTACGGAGGATTGTGCAACCCGTTCGTATTCTGCTTCATCTCTTCTTGTTTTTCGTGGTCTTGTTCTGCCACACCTATCTAACTTTTTGGTGATACAAACATTATAGCAAAGTGTTTAGACTTTCTGACTTGCCACAGCTGTCTTCAAGATTCCAACAGCAAGTGCGGCTGGTGCGATGACAAGAAAGCATGTTTGGACCTACCAGCCGACATTCCCACCAAGAATCCTCTCTGTCCCTTTAACTGGTTCACTGCCGCTTGTCCTGGTATGATATCTCCTTCTCTTCTCTCTTGTTAGATATTATATCGCTATCGATATTTATTACCTTTATTGATGTTTGATTCTTTTTAAATCATCTGAGCAGCACCGGTGATGTGCCACGTCTACAAAACATGTGTCTCATGCACGGACTACCCAGAATGCGAATGGTGTGGCGACACCTCCACCTGCAATCCCGCAACCCTTTCGACCTCTGACCTCTGCTTCAGCGACCAGTCCCGATGCTTTCCTGGACCGCACGACGGAGATGGAACGGATGGCGCTCATGAAAGTGATGAAAAGGCATCTAACGCTGGGATGATAGCATTCATAGCGATAGCATCGACGTTGTTTGTGGGAGTGGCGGTTGGCATCGGCCTGCTGCTTTATAGGCGCTATTGGCATCGGCGGTGGTACTTTGAGACGTTGAAGTGAGCTATTAGGAAGGGATACGAGGCGATGTATACAAGTATTTATGAATGTCGTGATCTTAATATCCTTCGAGTTGCCTGTTGCTGTCGTTGTTGCGAACAGAAGAAGAAGAAGAAGAAGAAGAAGAAGAAGAAGAAGAAGAAGAAGAAGAATAAGAACAAGAACAAGAAGAAGAAGAAGAAGAACAAGAAGAAGAAGAAGAACAAGAAGAAGAAGGTGGTGTGGCCTCACCACTCATCCCCCGTGCTCCCTGGCAGGGCGCTCCTGTTTAAACAATAATTTGATAAAAAGAGATTAATTATCGATAATAATTCGGAGATTTTGTCCACAAATTGTTCAAATTAGGAATATCTAAAAATAGCACGTACAATAAAAGGAAAGAAGAGCGACAGAGGAAAAAATAATTCTGATTTTTTGTTGTGCTGTAAAAAAGTGGTAAGCAATGGACAGGACGGAGAGTGCTGCTGGAACGCCGCCGTCATCAGCATCATCATCTCCGCTGCCGCCACAGGTGCAGGGCTCTCCGTTGGCTTTGAGTTCCTCCGCCGCCACGGCTTCCGTCAAGAAGAAAAAGAAAACCAAAAAGAGCAGCTCTGCCGGGAAGCTGTCTCCTGTTGCGCGTTGGAAGGGCGATGTGGCCTCCTCTGTAGCGGCGGGAGGTTCCCTGACCGCCTCTCGTCGACACCAGCGTGCTCAGCTTCCACGAACAAGCAGTCATCGCAAACAACAGCAAAGCAAAAACGCTGTGATATTGGACGAAGACATTGCCGAAGAATTCGAAGATGAACAAGCTGAGGTTGAGGGGGAAGACGAGGATGACGAAGGAGGAGAAAGAATAAGTTGGAAGGAGGAAGAGACGTTGTTCGTACATCAACCTTCGGACAGCTTGTTCTGCCCTTTGCACAAGGGCTTGTTCGTCTACCCTGTCATCACCTCCTGCGGACACACCTTTTGCAAACGATGCCTTCTTCAAGAGGCTGCGGCAAAGCATGAAAGTAACAACGGCAACAAGGCCTCACCTCCATTAGCCTCCTCCTCCTCTGCTTTTCGTAAAGGCAAAATTCCGATTGTTCCTGCCCCGTCCTCTCCTTCTGCTCCGTCTTCTTCTCGGCTCATCAGCAAAGCAATGCCCACAAAAGCAGGAGCAACAAGCCCATCTTCCTCCTCCCCTACAGCAGCCATAACGACAAACACGCCATATCCAGCAAAGGCCATGGAAGGGGTGAAATCAGGCATTGGCGGCGGTGTGGAAGACAACGACGAAGCAGCAAATACAGCGGTGATGGAGGTGATGTGTCCAGAGTGCGGCGAGGAACTTGACCTGCATTACTTGATCCCAAACTTGGCTATCATGGGACAAATAAGCGATCTTCTCGTGCATTGTAAATATGGCTGTAAACAAGTTCATGCAACGACGAGCGCTCCTTCTTCCAGCAATAATGTTGACGAAGAAAATAAATCGGCGGCGGAGCAAACAACAAGTTTGAAGTTAGTCAGTGATGAGGGAGGATGTAAAGAGAAGGTAAAGTTGGGACAAAAGCGAGAGCACGAACGGACTTGTTTGCACGCTCCCGTGCAGTGTCCGTTTTGCGAGAATTTCTTTCTTCGAATGAACATTGATCAACACGTTAAACGGTGCGATCGTATACCTTGCCCTCACAAGGTTTGTTTATTGTTCATCATCCTCTGTTGCCTTTGTATTTCTGTTACTTACACCTTCACTCATTCACTAACACACAACACACACACACACACACACACACTCTCTCTCTCTCTCTTCTATCCATACAGAAAGCAGGTTGTGATTACATTGCACGGAAGGATGAAGTTCACGTTCATCTGCAGCAATGTCCTTATGAAAAGATAAAGGGCTTCATTCAGAAACAGGAAGAACAGGCCAGAGTCCTAATGACTCATCTCCAGTTACAAAAGAAAGAAAACTATGAACTCAGAGAGGCTGTCAAACGTTTGACTACCAAAGTGGATGATCTCACTCACATGCTACAATTAAAACCGGGTTTGTTGCTTTGATGCTTTGTTTATTCTTTTCACTCGACTCACAACAAAAGAACAAACAGAAAATTGCGTAGCTCCAATCGATACATTGCCGTTTCTAAAAACCAGTGGAACCAAAAAGACAAAATCAGTTGCAAGTGGCATTCCCCCAGATGGTCTGTACCTTGCTTCTTCGTGTGGCGTCCTCTCATTCTTACACTTCTTCCTTTTTGTTAAATATCTATAGAGGAGGTGAACACTCACATCTTCAAGTGCAAAGGCACATTCATGGGACATGAAGGCCCTGTTTGGTCTTTGGCTGTCACGCCCACTTTACTCATTAGCGGGTCCTCTGATCAAACCATTCGCGTAATTATTTTGTTCTTCTTCTTCTTCTTCTTCTTCGTGATTGTTTTGTTGAAATTCTTTTTTTTTGTTCCTAAATAACAGGTGTGGGACAGAGCGACATTCAAAGTGAGGCATACGTTAACAGGCCACAACGGCATAGTTCATGCAGTTATCGTGGTAGGCAAGAGACTCATTAGTGGGTCCTCTGACAAAACAATCAAGGTTCAACCATTTCTATTGTTTCTCTGTCTATCTCTGTCTCTCTGTCTCCGTCTCTGTCTCTTTCTTTCCTAACAGCAAACGTTAAGGTGTGGAACACAAAAACGATGAAATGTGTACAAACAATAACAGGGCATGGCAATACCATATGCAAATTGTTGGTAAAGGACAACTTTTTGTTCAGCGGTAGCTACACCGAGATTAAAGTATGGGACGTCGCCTCCTTTACCTGCATCCAAACATTGAAAGGCCATAACCATTGGGTCCGTGCCATGTGTGTCGATGGCGACTACCTCTACAGTGGCTGCTACAATCTTATCAAGGTTCGCTTTCTTTCTGCTTCTTTGTTTTTTATTTACCTCTAGTCTTAATGATGTAAATCAAAAAAAAAAAGATATGGGACACAAAAACGTTCCAGTGTGTAAAAAATATAAACGTCTAACAACCACACGCCCCACTTGAGGTACAGCACAGCCACATTGATGCGGGCCTCTTGCAAGGCTTCCTCGGACTCCCAGTCAGGGCAGCTCCAAGCCGCGGCAAAGCCGACGCACACCAGCAAGCAACAGGCCACCAGAAACTGCCTCATGTCGGTTACGTTTGTTTTTTCTGTTCTTCGATCGCACACAAAAGCAAAAAAAAAAAATACGCCAACAATTTGCGCAACGATAAAATTTGCGAGGTATTGACGCCGCCGCTGCCTGGTATCTTTTATTGCCTTGATGAATTGCTATCGGGTCAAATGCCGTTGGCTGTTATGGGCCGAATATGTCATTATAAGGTCTGCATATTAGGCAAATAGGAAGAAAGAGAAAAATGCAACAAAGAGAGAAAAAAAGGGAAGAAAAAGCAAATGGAGAAGGGGGACAAGTTTGCCATATTGTGGTGTGAAGACGCGCCCAAGTGGGAGGGTTTTGAGAGCTTGCTGGTGGACCTCATTCGGGAAGAGGAGCCCACCACCGCGTTTGTCGTGCACCAAGCGATCAACCGGCAGCTGCCTCCCCTGGAGGAGCTCTCTTCCTTCAAAGGCCTCATTGTGTCTGGCAGCCGGTGGTCCGCCTATGACGATGAGCCGTGGATCAACGACTTAAAACAGTGGTTGAAAGGGTATTTTTAACTTTTACACCACAGGCGTGATTGCTTACTGTGCTTAACGTACAAACTGAAAACAAAACTTAAGTTATTGGGAGCTGGTAAAACGCGAGCCAGAACGAACGCCACGCATGGTCGCCATTTGTTTTGGAGCTCAGCTCGTTGCTCACTCGCTTGGTGGACTGTGCACCCCCAACAGCCATGGCCGCTTCATTTTTGGCACGGAGGAGGCTATTCCTACAGCTTGGTTGGTTCTTCAAATATGAGCGGAGCAGAGGGAGGGAGAGAATGAGAGGGATATCCCCGGCATTAGAAGAGAAGAGAAATTCGTTTGTGCTCACGAGTAACACGTACTGCAAACAGCTTTGTGGAAAAGGCCTACGTCAAAGCGGCGTTGAAGGACTTGTCATTGGAGGAGTTGCCGAAGCAGTTAACCCTGTTGGAAAGCCATGGCGATGCTGTTGCGGCGCTTCCGGCAGAGGCTGAGTTATTGGCCTCCACCGCGACTAACCTCAACGAGATATATGGCGTTGCCGACCACATTATCGCTATTCAAGGACATCCTGAGTTCACGCCTTCAGTCATGCTCGGTACCACGATTTGCTTTTTGTTCGCCGTTTATGAAGAGTTAAGATATATGTTGAAACATGCAAACATAAACAGAGAAGATATACCCTTCTTTGAAAGGAGGTCGCTTGACGGACGCAGAGGATACGGCTGCTTTGGTATCGCTGGAAAAGGAGGCTAGCAACGCGCTGGTGGCTAAAGTTCTTCAACGGTTCTTGAAGCAGTAGTTGCCGCATGCAACCAACGTACATCTCTCTTCTCCTCTTTTCATTTTCTTCCCTCTGTCTCCCCCCCTCTTCCTCTCTCATCCCTCTCCTCTCTCTCTCTCTCTCTCTCTCTCTCTCTCTCTCTCCGTCTTCCTGTCTCCTCTCGTCTCTGCTTCTCCCTTCTCTCCCTCCCTTCTCACATGCTCTCTCTCGCCTTCTCTCATGTCTACCCATCGGCCATTTTTTTCCTTTGGCCCCTCCCTCCCACAACCTGTCATAGAGTCGTGGAGAGGAGAGGGAAAGGGCCACCAAACAAAACAGGAAAAAAAAATAATGTAGCCGTTGTTATTTATTGTTGTTGTTATTTATTGTTGGCATTCGTCATCCGCTGTTGGATGGGTGGGGGAGGGATGGGTGGATGGGTGGTTGACCTGTTTGACTTGTTCGTTTTGGCGACAACCATCAATCAGACATGTCTTCCTCCCCCGTTTGTTTGTTTCAACCAGACATTACTTGTGACTTGTCTTTTTTGTCATCGTTTTTTTTTTTCTTGCTCCATACAAACAAAACAGCTCTTTCCTCGCTACTTTTTCTTTTGCTCTCTCCCCCTCCTAGCTTCCGATCCACAAGCGGTGCACTGCGTGCTACTCTTTTTTTTTTTTTCAAACAAAAAGGAAGCGCTGCGTGCCGGGCCATGACTGAGATGAAACAGCTCCTTGGGATCACGTTTTTGTTGTTGGTTACGCTTCCGAACATCTCCTTTAGTTTTTCCGTTGGAGGTACGCCCGTTTTCTCGCTTTTTTGTTTCATGCCTTCTCTCTCTCTCTCGCTCTCACACACACTTAACTGTTTCGATGTAGCAAAGCGGATGCCACGAGAATACGAGACGCTAACATCTATCCAGAGCTCTCGCTATTCTCCTTCCAACGAGATACGCCGTGACCCTCAACCCGTATCATCAAGTCATAACACATTCCACGTTTCGTTTTCTGCTCTTCGCCGAAACTTTGTAGCATCGCTTCGACCGAACCATATGGTGTTCGCCAAAAACGCCCTTGTGGAGATCCATCAGGATGGCGTGCTGTTGGACAGTCGTTCGCCGCGGCAAGTAGCGTTTGTTGGAGAGGGACGTATAGATGATGAAGAGCAAGCTTCGGTTCATGCGGTGTTGGTGGATGAGCCTAACGGCGTTTGGCACATGCGCATCTGGAATGAGGCCACCAATGAAGGATACGTCGTGGAACCTACTTACCTGCATCCAAGCTCAGTGAACAAGAGAGGCGAAGACAAGATGATCGTATACAAGGAGTCAACAAAGGACTTTCCATCTGCCATTACGGAACATGGCGAAGGCGAGGAAGAGACCGATTTTATGCTCTCGCGTGATGAGCCATCAATCAGATGTGGGAATCCCGATGGCATCGTTGGAGATGGAAGAGGCAGAACCGTCAATACTCGCCAACATTCCTCCCAAAAAAGAGGAAACTGTCCTTTATTGCCAGCTTCTACGTTATACATGGTAAGAAACAACACCCTCTCTGCCTCAATGCAGTTGTTTATTCAATGATCATCTAACTTTTTCTTCTTAACGAATAGGGTGTTGCTGCGGATGCTCAGTACACCAGTCTTGCAGGTGGAGAGGAGCAAGCCTTCAACACTATCGCCTTCAATTGGAACTTGATGGCAGCAGCCTACCAACAGGCTGTCAACGTCACTCCACGCATCCAGCGACTAGTCATACAAACCACAAACTCCTATGACCCAACCTGGAATGCTGCCACTTGCCCTCCCATTCACAACAAATTGTTGGAGTTTGGTCGCTGGCAAGTCCAACAAACGGATACGTCCATTGGCTTGTGGCATTTGCTCTCCGGCTGTTATCCGTATGCTCTTCTCTTATTGCCCTTTCTCCTTTGTTTCTAAGTTTCTTCTTTAAAAAAAATAGAGGAGTTGAAGGAAAGGCAGGAAGGGGATGGGTGGGAGTGCTTTGCTACAATGGCAGCACTTTTGATGGCGTCACAAGTTCGGCTGTGTCTGGCTTCATGACCGGAAATGCTGGCGTGTGTATCTCTTCTCTCGCTCTCGCTCTCTCTCTCTCTCTCTCTCTCTCTCGCTCGCTCACTCAAAACTAAATGATCCCTCCCTTCTTTTCGTTCATCCACAGTGGCTGGTGCCAGCTCATGAAGTCGGACATAACTTTGGAGCTGAGCACAGCGTGCAAATCATGGGACCATCAGTCAACATTTATGCCACTTACTTTGCTCCTATTTCCATCGAACAGTTCTGCAACTTAACGTTGGGAAGCTCTCCTAAATCGAGCTTTGGCAGCAGCTCTTGTCTTGTTCCAACACCACTTGCAACAACAGCGGCGAAAGGTGAAGAAGGAGAAGAAACAACACTCGAGAGCGAGTCTTATTCTTCTTCTTCTTCCGCCTCCTCGTTCTCCTCGCCTTCGTCTTCCACCAAAAGAGACGTCGACATTATTTCCCTTGACGGCGGAGAAGGCAACGAAGGTGATGATGTCTCTTCTGCGTCCAAACCAACTCTTCCAGCACTAGGTGCCGTTGATCATCTTTTGTCGTTTATTTAACCACCCATTCACATCACCGCAAAGAAAACTGAAAGAAAAAATACATAAAGACCAAGCACAAGCGAAAGAAAAGGCACATTTTTGAAGTTTATTCGCACAGCATCCTTTCCTTCACTCCCCTATTGAAGAAACCTTGGCCACACCCCTTTTCCTATTTTTCTTTTCTTTTCTTTTTTCCCCTTTTCATTAAGGCCAATACCTCTTCCTTGCGCAAAAAATGTGGAAGCTCTTCGTGCTGATCCGAGTAGCGGTGAAGCTGTGGTTCACCCTGCTCGGGGAGGCCTCCCAATACTTCTTTGGCCTGCTTGGCAATAAGAAGACTGCCCACAGTAGTTTCTCTCTCTCTCTCTCTCTCTCTCTCCCCTCTTGCTTCTCTTGTTTGAATAACCTTGCTACTCGAATACAGATCCTTTCTTGGAGGAGAACTTTGCTCCTGTTTTTGATGAGTTGTGGGCTTCTGACCTGCCTGTGAACGGCAAACTGCCAGAAGACCTCGATGGCGTCTTTGTACGAGTTTTTTTTTTGTTTCGTTGCTTTTATTTTTTCTTATGGCTTGTTGCAGGTTCGCAATGGGCCTAATCCTCGTTTCGATCACCATCCTTCTCAAGGAGGACACTATCATTGGTTCGTTTTCCTTCATCTCTCAACTTCTTTTGTTCGTTACTGAGTAAAATGTCGAAAAAAAGGTTTGATGGAGATGGCATGTTGCACGCTGTGATCTTTGAGGATGGACGAGCTACGTACACGAACAGATGGGTCAAAACTCAAAGGTGGAAAGATGAGAATGAGAGTGGCAAAAGGTTGTACCCTCGGTTGGGCGACCTTAGAAACGCCTCTGCCTTCTTCCTTCTGCTGGCTGACCGTTTGTTGAGGACGCTGCACATAAAGAAGCGTCTCACTGGCAAAGGTTGGACTTGTTTCTTCCTGCGACCTCTATTCGTTCCTGCTCTTCTCGCTTCTTTACCTCACTGATTCATCTATTTCCAATTGTCCATCTCACTTGTTCTCTCTTTGTCGTGTTTCTCTATCCCCCCCCCCTTGGTCACAATAGGAACTGCCAACACAAATGTGGAGTATCATGATGGCAGATTGTTGGCGTTAGTAGAGAACGATGTGCCTCACCACGTGAAGTTGCCCAGATTGGAGACAGTTGGCCCTTATGACTATAACGGCAAGCTGCAACATACCTTCACAGGTTTGTTTTCTTTTGACCCTTCGCTAATACAAACGACCTCTGTACCAACAGTGCCCGTTAAAGCCAAGACTAAACATTTTTTTTGTGTTTAGCTCATCCAAAGGTAGACGCAAAGACTGGAGAGATGGTGTTCTTTGGTTATCGCGTGGAAAGCGCACCTTATGTCTTTTACAGTGTGGTCTCCAAAGAAGGATGCCTTGTCCGTACGTTGCCTATTGACATCGAGGTGCCCGTCATGATGCACGACTTTGCCATTACTCAACACTACAGGTTTGCTTGTTCTCCTAGATTCTTCTCCTAAATTTTAAGCTTCAACACGCTAAACTTAAACCATGCATACTTCAACCAAAGTATAATAATGGAACTACCTTTTACCTTCCGCCCAGAAAGGCTTTTAGAAGGCAAGTCTCCTCTTGCATTTGAGCCTATGAGACGCAGCAGATTCGGCATTCTGCCACGCCACGCCAAGAAACAGGCAGACATCCGTTGGTTTGAGACGCCTTCCTGCTTCATCTTCCATACTTTCAATGCCTGGGAGGAGGGCAAGCATGAGGTGGTGCTGCTGGCTTGCCGCAGCAAGAGCACTGGTTCTCTCAACCTGGACGACAATGGATATGGCTTCTCGGAGGCTCACCTCCCATTCGCCCACGAGTGGAGGTTCAACTTGGCCAGCAACTCTGTCAAGGAGAGAAGACTGTGGCATATGCCTTGTGAGTTCCCTCGTGTTCGGGATGACTCGCTAGGCTATCCCACTCGCTATGGTTATGCTATGCGCGTGGAAGACCATAAAGACAGCGGAAACGTTGCCCCAAAGTTGGATGCCATCCTCAAGTTCGACTTTAAACAGAGCGGCGAAGAAGAAAGTGGTAGCAGCAGTGTGAAGAAAGAGAAAAACGTGAAGGTGATGAAGTTCCCTCGTGGCAAATATGGAGGTGAATGTGTGTTTGTTCCGCGTAAACAGGCAGAGAACGAGGATGACGGCTATCTCATCACTTTCGTTTATGATGAGTTGAGGGATACGACCGAGCTATGGGTGATGGATGCTGCCTCCTTCACCGAGGAGTGCGAGCCGGTTGCCACCATCCCAATTCCTAGAAGGGTGCCTTACGGCTTCCATGGCAAGTGGATCTCCAGAGAGGCTCTTTTCGCGCAGCAGCAATGAAAAAAAAAATTGTGCTTTTGCGGATAATGTTTATTTTTTACAATATTATTCTTACCCGGCCTAGCGAAACACCTGTAAACAAAATATAGGTCAGATCGAAGGAGAGAGGAGAGAGGAGAGAGGAGAGAGGAGAGAGATGAGAGATGAGAGATGACCTTTATGGAATTGTCAGAAGAAGCACTAAAGACATAGTCGCCAGCACAAACAAGGGCCTTTTTTCATGGCATTGTTAATCAAAAATTATAATAACTCACCCAACTAAAACGAACCTCAACGCTGCTCGCGTGTCGCTTCAATGTTTGTATGCACTTGTAGTTCTCCAAGTTCCAAACTTTGATGGTGCTGTCGTAGGAGCCGCTGAACACTCGCTTGCCGTCCTGAGCGCACACCGCGTATACCGCGCCGATGTGTCCGGCCAAAGCTCTAACACAAACTAACGTTCCCAAGTCGAAGATCATGATGGAGTTCTCGTAGGTACCGGCCAATAACAGCCTGTCTACCACCATTACTGAGTAAATGCTGCCGTAATGCCCTCCAGGCCCAGCGTTGAGGAATGGACCGCAAAGATGAAAACGTACGTACCTCTATCGCCCCCCTTTTTTTTTGCGCTTTGCCTACCTTTTTATTTTCTTTTTTATTTTCTTAAAAAAATAATGGTCACTCCAATCCGCTTGTTTCTGTATGTGGTTTCCTCCGTGCAGCATTATGGTCAACGAGACCTACCACAACGTAGAACAGTCTGGCGAATGGGGACCGCTGGAGATGGTGGTATGTTGAACCGAATTCCTGATCACCGATGACAAGTTTGAAGTTCACTAATCCCTCTCTCTTTCTCTCTCCTCTCTGTCCAGTTGGAGTATGGCTTGTTGGGTAACCCTGAGTACAATGACAACAACTTCGAATGGACTCGTCGCGACCCTCGCAACGACACCATCAAGTGGCTCTCTGAAAATGAACTTTACATCGAAACTGAAGAGGACGTGGTTAGGGCCAAGTAAGTCATATTTCTTTTTTGTTTTTCTTTCTTATTGTTTGTGGTTGAGACTGACACCTTTCCACTTTTTTGTTGTTACTTTTTTCTTTTCTTTTGTTTTGTTTTTGTCTTGTTTTTGTTTTTGTTTTTGTTTTTTGCTCTCCTTTTCAAAACAGAAAAGGAGAAGAATTCTATAATGAAACCGGAATTAACCGTTTCGAGTTTGTGAACTGCTCGGAAAAGCTGCTCTACATCTACAACAACCTTTCTGGCGATTTCTTGAGGGATGAAGAGTCTCCTCCAATCAGCTTCATCTGCGCTGGCATTGCAGTCGTGTGTCAAGGAGAGAACCAACAATACGCCAATATAGAGGAATGCACCAAGTTTATGGAAAGTCTTCCTGGTATTTTTAAACCTTCAATTTTTTGTCTGTATGTTTTTTTCTTTATTTGTGTGTTTCACTAACTTTTATCTTAACAAAAGGAACTTGTGCGGACTATCCTTTGAAAGGCAACTCTACGCTTTGCAGAACGTTGCACTTGCTCAATGCTCAAATCGATGCAAAGACTCATTGTCCTCACTGTGGCAAAGATAGTTCAGTTTGTCAAACAGACTTTTGTACAGCTGGTTATGGTACGTTTTGTTTGTTCTCGTCCTTTCATTATGTTTTCCATTTTCTTACTTCTCTCTTTCTCTCTCTTGTCAAAACAGTCCCAACAGTTTATACAGATGATAGTTCAAGCCAAAGTGATGGGGACGATGGCAGCAGCGCCTCCAGCGAAGACAGCGCCAACAGCCGCCTTCGTCAGCTACTTCTTGTCTGAGCGCTTTCTCCCTCTCTGCGCTTGTTTATTTTAACATAAATGTTTGCATAACAAAATAAAAGCAACACCACGCAACACGGTTCTTACCTTCTCATGATTAAATGAGCAATTTTAAAATAACTGGTTGTAACCCGGTTCTATAAAACAGAAAGCAACCCGAAAGAAGAACGGTGTGTGTCACCGACATGAGCGAATGCTACCTTCAAGGAAAAGGTAGCTCTTTCTTTCCTTCTATTCTTCTTTCCATGTTCCAAGCAGTAGTTGATCGTTTGTATATGAAGTGTTGGCAGCAAGACCGGCAGGAGAAAGCTATTCGAGCACGACAGAATGGTTTTGTGTGGTGGCTCTTTTGCTGCGTGCGAAGGAAGCCTATGACGAAGCGGTCTCGCGCACGCCAAGGTCCTTCAAGCAGAACTATCAAGACCTTCATTCGGATCGGAAATATGTCCATAAGACGAACGCTGCTAAGTCATCATCTTTTCCTCTCCATTTCCAAGATGAAGCCTTTCGTTTGTAATTATTCGCTTTTCTTCTTGTTCTTGTTCTTCTTCTTCTTCCTTCGTTCTCCCTTTGTTCTTTCGTTGACCCTTCGTTCTTCCGTGCCCAAGTAATGGTCTCAAAGGGTCAAAGCAGGTCTGCGAAGGGAAGCGATTGTTGTTAGAGGTGTGGCGTGTGTCACGTCGAGGTAAAGCAGGTGCGGTTCTTTCCACACTTTTCCCCAACAACAAAAACCTATGCGTTACTATATATTTTTGTTACAGAATTCGTGGGAGATTCGATGGTGGACCTGGACAAAGCTTTCAAAGAGGTCGGTGATACCAACCTCTCTTGGTGGCCTGTATATAAAAGGGGAAGACGCAAAGCCAGTGAAGAAAGAGACAGAGAAGGAGAGGTCCATCTCTTACTCCAGCTGCTTCGACCGCAGGTTTCTCCTTCTAGTTCTAGTTCAACTCCTGTTTCTTTTTCTCGCTGTTGTTGTTGTTGTGTTATGCTGTCTTATGTTGTTGTTGTTGTCTTATGTTGTTGTTCTTGTTGTTGTTGTTCTTCTTCTTCTTCCAAAAATAATGATTGTAAAAACAACAACAAATAGGCGTTTCGTTCAAGTGAACTATTTGATGAGCTAGAAGATGCAGTGGATGCAGAACAATTGGCCTCTCTCACCGCCCAACAACGGAGAAGACAGGAAGCGATCTACGAGCTCATTAACACAGAACGTTCCTACGTGAGAGACCTTCAACTGCTCAACTCCTTGTTCGTGGAGGGCATCCGACAAAAGGGCCTTCTAAGCAAGGAGCAGCTAGTCTCTCTGTTTGGCAACGTGGATACTCTCCTGCAATTGCACCAAGACCTCCTTCGCGAGCTGGAGTTGCTTCGCACCAAGAAGAAGGACAAGCTTGGTCTGGTGGACGAAGGTCTGGGAGAGCTCTTTCTTACCAAGGCAAACCTCTTCAAGCACTACGCCCCTTACAGCAGCAACCATACGACCATCCCTACGAAGCTTCCCGCGCTTCGTGCCGCTCATCCCGAGTTGGATCGATACCTCGAGGAGTGCTTCCAGTCCGAGCGGTGCCGACATCTTCCTTTGGATTCCTTCTTAATCATGCCGCTGCAGCGGATGGTCAAGTATCCGCTGCTCTTAGAGGGCATCCTGCATGACACGCCGGAGGACCATCCGGACCATGAGGCCCTGGTCGCAGCGCTGCAGGACATAAGGAAGGTGTTGGATAGGGTCAACGAAAGAACATTGCAAGAAGAGCGAACGCAGAGAATGCTTCAATTGCAGTCTTATTTTGATGATGATCAAGTTTCGTATTCTTTCTTCTCTTCTCTACTTCTCTCTTCTCTCGCTCTCTCCTCTCCTCTTCACCGCTCTCTTCTCTCGTTGGTGCTCTCTTCTCAGCGCTAAACGTCGCTTCTTTCCTTTTCCTCCTATCTTCCTTTTTCCTTCTTCTCGTTTGGACAACACCCACAGACGAACCTTTTAGGATGGGGACGCTACATAGTCCGAGAGGGAAGAGGCAAGCTGCTAACAGGCCCCAAACAAAGCAAAAAGGTCTTTCTTGTCCTCTTCAACGACTCCTTCATCATCGCCAAGATTAAGAAGAGCAGCAAGAAGACGATGCACCTTGTTCTCCTACACAGCTTTACCGTCGTTCAACTTCGGTCGGTCGAGTCAAGTGGAAGTGGAGAGAGTTTTGAGGTTGTGGAGGAAGACAACAGACAAGAAAACTGTAAAGAACCAACGACACCAACCACAAAGTCCCCTTTGCTCTCTCCTAGAAAACGTGAATCGTTTCAAGAAGATGCAGAAGAGGAGGAAGGCTTGTCGCCACGAGGGTGGCAAGAAGGTAAAGCTGAGAGCGTTTTAGTCTTGCAAGCCAACGAACAGGACAAGAAGACCGTATTGAGAATACTTCTTTCCAGCCCTGAGGAAAAGCAGGATTGGAGCACCAAGTTGGAAGAAACGGGTTCGTTGCCACTCTGGCTATCCCTCCCTCTCTTTCCTTCCTCTCTCTCTCTCTCTCTCTCTCTCTCTCTCTCTCTCTCTCTCTTCTTTCCCTCTCTCTCTCTCTCCACTAATGTTAACTTTGCAGCTCAAGTGGAAAGAGGAAAAGATCAAAGTATGCACCTCCTGCCACCGTCAAGACCGCGTGCTTCAACTCATAACCGCAAACAACGAGGTGCGTTTCTCGCTTCGTCACTGTTAGCGTATTCTTTCTAACTAATCACTCTGAAAGAGCTAAGCCAAGGAGTTTTACCAAGCCCACGGCTTCGAGGCTTCATGACGATGCGTTTGGGTAAGAGGATGTCAAGCATCGTGTTGGGATCGAAGGATGATGCAAACATTGAAGCAACGACAGACAGCAACGAAGGGGATAAACAGCAGCATCACCAGCAAGAAGAGTTGTTGATAAAGCTGGAGCGAGAAACTGCGCTTCGCAAGATAGCAGAGGAGAGATGCGAGGAACTGTTACAACGAGTGAAGGAGCTGGAGGCGGAGCTATTGTGTTATCAAACACGGAGCAACAACCAAGCAAGTTTGCCACAAGACAGCACACAGAGCTTAAAATCATTGTAACACGTCCCACTCCTTCATTCCTGTATATGTTGTAGAATAGGAGCATATAATATTTGGATCCAACTGCCTCTTTCCTAAGATGAAGAGCCGCTCAGTTCTTGCAACCACCGCTCAAGATCTGAGGAGAAAATGGAAGGAGTCTCGGTAAAGATGTAGTCCCCGTTGCCATCATACCAGCGCAGCACCACCGTTTGTTCCTTATTGGGTACGCTCGCATATAAATGTTGGATGCCCTCTCTCTTCTCAACAGCTTCCTCCTTGGCAACGGTGAGAAACAACGGCAACGCAAGCCGGGAGACGCGACCATGTATTGCCTTTTCGGCTTCCCTGAGCTATTTATTTCCGGAAGAGAAGCAACTTGAGGTGGCAAAGTAAGATAGCGGAGAGCAGAATATCAACACATACCTCAGCATCTAACCTAGCAGAGACC
Source organism: Balamuthia mandrillaris (assembly GCA_031835245.1). Classification (NCBI taxonomy): domain Eukaryota; phylum Discosea; order Longamoebia; family Balamuthiidae; genus Balamuthia; species Balamuthia mandrillaris. The sequence goes on along the minus strand of JAVKOQ010000055.1, from coordinate 16,532 downwards.
AAAGAATGAGATAGAGGATCTACCTCATCCACAAGCAGCTCTTCCGCTACTGCACCAGTGCGCCAGTTCCAATTATAGGTAGGCCACAGCATGGACATGGTGTAAGTTGCCAACTCTTGCACAACCGAGCTGTTGGCTGGAGAGTGAAGGCAAGGACTGAACAGAGCAAGACCTGACACTCTTGTAGATGAATGCAACACATAGTCAGCGACGATGGTGCCTCCAACTCCATGTCCCATCAAGAACAATGGAAGTGGGACAGCGGAAGCTGAGGCAGCGTTAAGCTCTGACTTTGAATGGTGCTTGTTAGCGTTGTGCTTTGCCTTGTTGTTAAGTTGCTTGTGGACCAGTTCCACGAACGTATGAAGGTCGCTGCGAAAGTGAAGCCAGTCCTCCACGTGCCCTCTCTGTCCTGGTGATCGACCATGTCCGCGTAAGTCGTATAAGTAGATGGAGTAACCTTTATTTGTTAAAGGTCAGTTTATTTTCTCGGTCTCTTTCTTTTTCTGCTCTCTCTCTCTCTCTCTCTCTCTCTCATAGAAAAAGAGGTACCAGAGAAGAACAGGGCGGAGTACAGGTCTTCATAGCGTCCGCTATGAGAGCCCACATCGTGAACGAGGATGATAGCTCCCTTCGCTCGTTGCCTTGTCCAACTACGATAAAACAATTGAACACTGTTGTTTTCAACGTAAAAAAAAAAGTTGACGAAGTAGCAGCGGGGCAAAGGCAGACGAAGGGTACCCACCCAGCGTAGCCTGCAAAGAAGGCCTCTTCTTCCGAGTTTAACACTTCTTCTTCCTCAACTAATTCACTCGTTTGCTTCTCCAGCAAACCGGAAGGCTCGCTCATCGTTGTTGGAAGAGCCTCTGGTAGAGAGCCTTGATAGGCTTGGTTGACAGGAGCAGAGCTTTGGATCGTTGTTGATGACTCGTTGTTCTCTTGCGGAGGAGATTCCAATGGTTGTTGATTGGCTTTGGCGGCCATGTTCCTGGCTGCCTCCATCACTGCCATCTGTACTTCTTTGATCCTGTCCTTCAGCTCCTCTTCTTTGGTTTTGAAGGAATAAGCCCTATTTCCTTTCTGTAACAGCTGGTCATCATCACCTTGGCCTTCGTCCTCCCATGTCGCCCTTTCTTCTTTTGTGTTCTGCTTCACAACTGCCTCTTCGGCTTCATCTTCTTCTTTCTCTTCTGTCTTTTCTCCTGCTTTCTGCTCTGCTTCTTTTCTCACCTCCTCTTCTTTAACTGTTCCATCCCGTTTCGTTTTTTCTTTAGCCTCTTCTTCATCAACACTCGTTGATCCTTTTCCTTGTTGTTCAATGCTCAGCTTGTCAGGAGGAGGACCGATACGTGCCGTCAACCACGTCACAAAGGACTCCACGTCCCGTTTTCCTTTGTAGAGCTCTCCTTGCGTGTCTCCTTTGCGAAAGAGGATCATCGTTGGAAAACCGCTTACGCCGTAGCGCTGCGCCACGTCGTTGAACTTATTAGAGTTCAAACGAGCCATTAAGAACTTATGATAGTTCCACCAACACGTTAGGTTGTTGTTTTTAATGATGGTCAGTTCAAAAGGTCGTACGTACATCCTTCTTTCCTTGATAAAGTTCGGCCACTTCATCGAGTACCTTTTTGTTGACACAAAAGAATGGGTGATGTTAGCAAATGGCACTACAATGTAGACCACACAGAAACGGCGATTTGTACGTTACCGGCATGATGTTGCGACAGTGAGGACACCTATAAATGGGTAAAAGCGAGGTCGTATGAGATAAAAGAAGATATGAACGATAGTTCTCACAGTATGATTTTAAACAGACCAACGAACACTTGCTCAAAAAAATGAACACTAAGATACAAACCATGCAACGTAGAATTCGATAAAGACATCCTTGTTGGAGTTTAACACTGCGGCTTCAAAGTTATAGCCAGAGACATCGACCATCTTTCCGCCCTGCTCGTTCTGTGCCTGCTCTCGATCGTTTTGTGCAGGGGCTGTTCTTCTGGTGTACTGAGGTTCGTTCCTCTTGATGTCTTCTCCCACCCGAAAGTTTGACTTGAGGGGTTCCTTCTGTCTAGCTCCTTCGGCAACAAACCAGCACAGAACCATCAGCAACAACACCCACGCAAACCTCATTCTTTCTTCTTCTCTTCCGTTTTGTTGCGCCAAGAGACATCCCCAATGGCAAACAAAATTGGTTTGTGGTTTTCGTGACGACGTGATAGATGGCAGCAAGTCGCAAACAGTGGCAAGCCTCTCCCTGCCTGCACCCTGGCTCTGAGTGGGTGGTTCGTCATTTGAGTGGAGGGACTACAGGAGGAGATGGAAAGGCTTGCAAGTTGGGTTGGTTGTTGGGAGAGCAATCCTCCGCCTCCCTGCTGAGCTGCATGGCCTGCAGCCACGACCTTCTGCCGTGTGGAGGACGAGAATATTGGAGACAAGAGATGGAGTTTGTGAGGGCCAGTATCCCTGGTGGAATCTATGTCGTTGGGGCATACTTCGTGTTTGCAAGCGAAGAGGATGACAAAAGGAAGCACATGTGAAAGCTTTCTTCCAGGAAGCTTGCGATGAACAAGCAAGTCTGGTGGTAGCCCTCTCTTGGGGTAGAAGACCTGAAGAGCGTGTAACAAGTGAAGAGCAAGCCCTGTTCTCCTTTTACTCACTTTCCTTGGTACTATTTTCTCTCATCTTTCATTTTTTTTCATCCTAATTTATTTTTGGATCAGCTTTCGTCAGAGTTGACAGCAAATGACTAACGCACAATGGTTTGGTTTGTCAGTGGTCTCAAAGCCAAACCTCCGAGAAAGCTTTTGGAACCAGCACTTGCTTCTTCATGCTAGGTTTACTCAAAGGTTTCATTTCACTCCTGATAAGAAAGGTACTAGCTAGCATTCAACTTAACACTTTATTCTTACTTTGTTGTAATAAATAAATAGCATTGATAACAGCCTTAGAAGAAGTTCAACAGAGACTGCATAGCCAGAACACATTCCTGCAATTCAAAAAGGCACCATTACCTGACTTACCACAATCAATGCTCATATTTCCTATTGGTTTACAAGATGTTGCTTCCCTTCAAACATGTAAAGACTATGTTTATGCACATAAGAACACTAAAAAGGTTCCAAGTTTTCAAATTACATATTTCATTCTAACCTGTTTATTTTTATTCCAAAAACGCAAAAAAAAGAAACATTAAACATTATCAAATGATTTAACTCTAAGTGTTCTTGAGTTTCAAGAGTCTTTCTCTTCCAACACAATGAAGACACTATCACCAATCCTTCAGTTTACTCCAAATACTGATAATAATATTTATATTCTTTACTTAAGCTTGGATGTTATAGTTTATGCTTCATTAAAGCAACCAAAAAATAAAGCTTTAATTCTTTTTATTATACAACCACATGACTTGTTTAAAACTAACTAACTAAAAGAAAAAGAGAAAGAAGCAATGGAATAAAAGGAAGAAGCCTAGTGATGTGGCAGCAGGTGATTGGTCCATGTCATAGATATTGACAGGAAAAGGAGGAAGGGAAAGAGGCAATGGAGCTAATATTTTGAGAGTAATTCTCAACAATACTCAAGGTGAATATTTTTCATACTAATGCAATGTTGTGTATATTTTTATTATTTTTAAAATCAGCCTGATTATGCAATGTTCATAAGGTGTTAGGAGGATCAGAAGGTAAGTGTTTATTTATTCATTATTTTAATTCTCACAAAATTGCTTGTATTCCTTTTAGTTCAACTGGAATAATGCACATTGTTCATGGCTCATATGCATAGTATCATTATATGCAAGACTATTTTGATGATAAGGTACAGAACCAAACAAAACAATAGCAAAAAATTGATTAAAATTATTATCAGGGTTGAGGATGAGAGTTTATTCTACTCACTTTAGGTGTTTTTTATTTTATTTTAAAACACTTATACACTTTCTTCTTCATTGTTATCAAGTTGAAAGGGAATGGTCCAAAAATAAAATCCTCCTTTCTCTATTATATGCTATGTAGATGACCATTTGTTGGTTGAATCCAACATTAGGAAGGAAAGAGTTGGTGACGAGACAAGGTGTATTCAAGAGAATAGAGGAAGGACAACGAGAGTGAATCTCCGACGTTGCTTCAAAGTACACCGAGAGAAAGGAGGAAAAGGGAGAAAGGAAGGATGGGGAAAACAAAGGAAAGGAGAGCTGAGGGTCCGGGACGGATCCAACAGAAGGAGTCTTAAGATAAGTGTTGGTGATTTTACCAACACATTCTAACCAATTTGAAAATATAAGAGGAAATTGAAAGGTCTTGGCTTGGTTAGCTGATCACCATGCATCTTGCCTAACCCCATGCAGTTGCATCATTGCAGAAAATATGGCCTGCAGTTCAACTTCCAATAATGGAAGCCTTTTGATGATCACTCATATTTTGTTTTAGTCAGTCTCATCTCGTTTTACTTCCACCTAGTAGCCTGGAAGACTTCACAGCACCAAGACCACAGCATCAGTCATCTGAGCACACCAAAACCAGATGTCTTGTTGTGGTGATGGAGTGAGTTGGTGTGGTAGTGTTAGAAAGGGCGAATAACATGAACAGACAGGGCCAAAACGTATTATTCAAAGAGGGAACAAGGGAACAAAGGGTGTCAAGAGGGAAAGGTGTGGTGTGAACAAAACAAAACTAACTAAAAGAAAGAGAGAAGGAAGCAACAGAATAAAAGGAAGAAGCCTAGCAATGTGGCAGCAGGCGATTGGTTCATGTCACAGATATCGACAGAGAGGAAAGGAAAGGAAAGGGGCAATGGAACTAATATGTTGAGAGTAATTCTCAACAGTAGTGGTGATGAAAAAGAAAGGTGTTTGCACTTGAGCCTTTGTGTTGGTGAAGTGTGATGAGTGTTGTTTGGTTGCTATACAGCCACCTTTTGGTATTGTGGCTCAGGCAGTTCTTCTTCTTCTTCCTTTTCTTTTTCCTCTTTCTTCGCTTCAGAAAGCCCATTGCTTCTTCTGCTTCCTGATCTAAAAAAGGCTCAGCAGTTCATCTTATGTTGTTTCTCAACGCAAAAAGGTCATTAATTATGGAGGTTGAGGGTGGGAGTGCTTGTAAACAAAAGTTAGCAAGAGCAATTACCATTACCTTTTTTTTTGGCTTCATCTTTTTTGCACTCAATAGTTCTTTCCATTTCCTTTGAATGTTGTTGTACCCCCAAAACTTTTTGATTTTGGGTCCATCATGTTGTTGAAGCTTTATTGGAACCACATGTCACTATGTTCAAGGTTTTTTTATTACTTTCCCTTCCCTTTTCTCCTCTCTCTTTATCACTTTTGCTCTTTCTTTTTGTTGTTGTACTTCGTCTTGTTTCTCCATTCATATCTTTCTCTCTTTACTGTTATTCTTCTTTCCTTGCTTTAATTGTTTTTCTTGTTTTTTCTTTTTCTCTTTTTCTTTTTTTTTCCTTGAAATGCACTTTGATTAGTGTTACAGTCAAGTTTTTCACCAATCTTTAGTCACAGGCATCATAGACACTACAGAGTGTCCTGTTCAGCGTTCCTTGAATGCCAATACTCAACATACATTTTATTTTGGCAAAAAAAAGCAGTACACAGTCAAATACAAACTTGTATGGAACTTGATAACAGAGCTCTTTTCCTGGGTCAACGGCCCTTTTCCAGGTTCAGTGCATGACCTCACAATTACTTGTTAGGGCGTTCTCTGTGGGTAGGATATAGTGGATATCTGTGGATAATTCCCATATATGCTGTTCTTATCTGTCCCCTTGTCTGCCCTTTTTCAGTAGAAATAGTGGATATCCAAGTGGTTATCCAGGCAGATATCTGAAGCAGATATTCGGGTATTGATTAGAAAAGCCAACAGCAGAGAGGAGAGAGGACATGATCGTACTGATGTCAAAAGTTTTTCCTATTGGTCAAAATTATGACAACCCTCTAGCTGATTTCAGTTTGAGATTTTAGTATTTGTTGGTAAAATCACCAACACTTATCTCAAGACTCCTCATGTTGGATCCGTCCCAGACCCTCAGCTCTCCTTTCTTTTGTATCCCCCCATCCTTTCTTTTTCCCTTTTCTCTTTTCTCTTGGTGTACTTTGAAGCAATGTCAGAGATTCACTCTCATTGTCCTTCCTCTATTCTCTTGAATTCACTTCTTGTCTTGTCACTGACTCTTTCCTTCCTAAGGTTGGATTCAACCAACATATTTTTAAAATCTAAAATCTAAATCTAAACAAGCAGGAGAGCAGCATAGAGAATGGAGGTCTAGATGAAAAAAAGCATGAAAAAGGAAAAAGTGATGTCATACAAAAGGTTGTTTTGATGCTTTCCCTGCTTATAAAGACGTTACTAATGGTAGGTCCCCTTAGGCTTTTTCTTTGTATTTCTGTTTTTTGTGCTTACTTTATTCACACTATTTCACCATCATATTACCTGCCTAATGACTGTTTCAACTTGGTGCATTTCACTTTTTCTTTACATGTCAGTAAGATGAGGTTTGTAATTACATTAAATATAACCCTTTCACATATCAGCTTGTTCTCTTTTCATTCTGTTCATTTTTCTGTCCCTTGGCCCTGAATAAGGAGGAACTGAGTTCTGACCAGAATGATGCTAACGACAGCCTACCAGTCCAAAGCAGGTGATGAACCAGCTGTTGAGAGCAGAATGAGTGGAAGTGGAGAGGGTGATTCATTGTCTAAAAGTTTTCAACTGCTTACATACCACTTGGCATCACTCATTAGAGTTTCATTCTTCATGCTTTACATATATTGTCTGTATTGTAAACAGTGATTTATGTTTTTTTACTTTAACTCACATATAAACCTTCATTCCCTCAGGTCTATTCTTGGTTGAATAAATGAAGTTTTATTCAAGGACATATATCAAATCATCAACAAATTCAAAAATTATTCATTCATTGTAAAGATAAACCTTCTTTTTTTGTTGATTCAAACCACTGTACAGGAAAAGGCTTGCATGGCGCCAAGCAACCCCACTGTATTTGTAGACAATTTTCTATCTTTGATTTAACCGAGTTTCTTGTGTTGACACTGTTATAAAACATACAATGAAGAAAACAGCTGAAACCATGACGCCAAGGAGGCCTGCTGTAAAGAACGTCAATTGAAGAAGTTGTTCAACCACCATTTTGAAGGCAAAACAGAAACTGCCAATCTCTGTGATCTTCTTTCGTTTGGTTTTTCTGTTCTCAGGACAACACTCACAACCAGTAGGGCATTCGGTATGTTCTTTCTCATGATTCCGTCTTTCTCCCTCTGATTTGGATTTCATCTTACAACCACTATGACTGTAGGAGAATGTAGGGTTATCATATTTTGTCCCAGTTCCATGTTCGGGTGGAAGGACGCACAAGTGCTGCAACATTTGGAGCAAATTAGGAACTAGAAGCTCTCCACAACTGTCTTGTTTGTTTTTGTCGACTGATGCAGCTGCATGTATTTGTCAACATGTACAAAAGTGTAATTTTTGGGTATTTTTTGATTGGGAAAAATTACACTTTTGCTCCCAAATGAGGGTCACATCTTTTGCATGGAGCTACACCTGCGCAGTGCAATGGATTGGTATTATTGAAATGATGTCCTATTTTAAGAAATATATGGGGTAAGTTTGTTGTAAAAAATCTCACATTGCTAAACAGATTACTTGCAAAATTTTGAATATAACATTAGAAAGTGAACCAAAGTATACAGTCAGTGAACTTGATAATCATTTTGATACAAAGAGAATACTTGTAATGATTGGTAGTGAAGTATCACCTTATACATTATTAAGTATTGATTATAATGCTATAACTGGTGCTATTAAGTTCTGTTATACCACTTTCCCATAATACCTATCCCTATCACTCTTTGTATAAATATTTCTTTCTTTCATTCTATTTAAGGTCTTTTCTTTGCACACAACAAGTTGGTATCTGTTGGGTTGTTCCCTCACCGGCCTTATCATAATGCATTGTTAATTAGACAAAGCATTATCATCATGAGAAAAAACCAATCATTTGTAGATTCAATAATAATAAAAAATCATTATATTGAATATTTTGATTAAACAATAATTAGTATCATTGTTTAAAATATGTTTAAAAACAAAAATAACAATGATATAATGTCAAAAATTAATTGTTGAATTTTAAACTTCAAGTATATTACTTAGCACTTGCAAGTTTTTCCAAAAATACTTTTTTTCATACTTGGTTTAAATGAGAAAATACTAATAAACCCAGAAATTTGAAAAAACTTGATTATGTATAATAGACCTGAGGGAACGAAGATTTATTTGCCAGTCAAAGGAAAAAAACATAAATCAATGTTTACAATACAAACAATAAGGGTAAAGCATGAAGAATGAAACTCTAATGAGTGATGCCAAGTGGTATGTAAGCAGTTGAAAACTTTTAGATGATGAATCGCCCTCTCCACTTCCACTTGTTCTGCTCCCAACAGCCGGTTAAAAACTTGAGCCAACTCGCCCAAGCTTTGTCTTCGCTCTCTCTTGATGGGAGTAAAAAAACTCGGTTTGCCTTGGTAAGCAAGGTCACCTAAAAGGATCTCATGAATGGAAAGCTTGATGAGCAATTATGAGGTCATGTACTGCACCTGGAAAAGGGCTGTTGACCCAAGAAAAGAGCTTTGTCATCAAGTCCCACATGAGTTCATATATGACTGTGTGCTGCTTTTTTTGCCTTTATTGTGTTGGCATTCATAGGAATGCTGAACAGGACACTCTGTAGTATCTATGATGCCTGTGACTAAAGGTTGGTGGAGAACTTGGCCATGATACTAATCAAAGTGCTTTATAAGCAAAAAAAAGAAAAAATGAAAAAGAAAAAACAAGAAAAAAGATTAAAGCAAGGAAAGAAGAATGACAGTAAAGAGAAAAAGAAAAGAAGAAAGAAAAAATGAAGAAACAAGAAAAAGTACAACAACAAAAAGAAAGAGCAAAAGTGAAAAGGAGAGAGAGAAAGGGAGAGGAAGAAAGGGAAGGGGAAGTAATAAAAAACCTTGAACATAGTGACGAGTGGTTCTAATAATACTTCAATGACATGATGAACCCAAAATTGAAAAGTTTTGGGAGTACAACAGCAAAAAGTGCAACCCATGTCCTCAGTGGGATACACTTTCAAGAAGTACAGCATCCAAAGTAAGTATTTGCAAGTAAATGGTCGCTCAAAGTGACATCCTTGTAAAATACACATTAACACAACAGTTGTTTCTTGTAAAACTAACCCCAAAATGGGCTCACCACTTGTGCTTGTTGACTTTGCTGCCAATAAGCTTTTCATCACACTCAAGAAGGTGGAGCATAGCAGCAACACCACGAGAAGAAGCCCTCTTTGCTTCAGTACAAAAAAAAAATAATAATAATGACATGAACTCTATAGTAGTACCCGATCCTTGGTCAAGAAATTCCAGAGATTGAAGATCGTTAGATCGTCAGGTCACCTTATGATTAAGTTCATCAAATTTCACAACTTGGTTGAATTTGCAAACTTCAAACTTCAATCTGATGAATACCTGACGGAAACACAGTGCGAACCCTTAAGATCTCGATCCTCTCCAAACGAAATTTAATTCAATTTATCCAACAATCAATGGTTTTGTGTTTTCTTTGATTAGGAGTTATAAATTATTCCCAAATTTTGTAAAAAAAGATTAAAAAATTGATGGGTTCACACTGTGTTTCTGTCAGGTATTTGTCCGATTGAAGTTTGAAGTTTGCAAGTTGAGAACTAAACCAACCATTCAAACTAACAAACTTTGGCAACCTCAATAATGAACTTTTGAACTTACAAATGATCCTCCCCAATCTGGCAAACAACCTGCTATGATCTTCATTTTATGAAATTTCTGTACTTGAAAAAGAGGAAGGAGGAAAGCAAAAAAGATGAGTTGGGCATTGCCATGGTGGCAAAAGTTCTTTTTGAATGTTTTTTTTGTTTGTCTTTTAACAATAAGACCATTAACATTTTACACATACATGCACACATGTATGCACGCACACACAAACACACACAATGAGTAGTGAAAGAGGCAAGACATGGACTGCAAAGGAACTAAAAGTTGTGAGTGATGCCATCAAAAGCTTCAATGGAGATTGGGAAAAAGCATGTCCCATGTTGACAAAGGACTTGGCAAATCTCGGTCTGTGGTCACCATTCAAAGGAAATGGAAAGAACTAGAAAAACAAATGAAGCCAAACAAAAAGGTAATGGTAGTTGCTCTTAGCCTTTAAGTGCACTTGCTAACAACTTTTATTTACAAGTACCCCCACTCTCAACCTCCATGATTAATGACCTTTTTGCATTGAGAAACAACACAAGATGAACTGCTGAGCCTTTCTTAGATCAGGAAGTAGAAGAAGCAATGGGCTTTTTGAAGTGGGGGAAGAGGAAGAAGAAGAGAAAGAAGAAGAAGAACCGCTTGAGCCACAATACCAAAAGGTGGCTGTACAGCAACCAAACAACACTCATCACACTTCACCAACACAAAGGCTCAAGCACAAACGCCTTTCTTCTTCATCACCACTACCACACCAACTCACTCCATCACCACAACAAGACATCTGGTTTTGGTGTGCTCAGATGACTGATGCTGTGGTCTTGGTGTTGTGAAATCTTCCAGGCTACTGGGCGGAAGTAAAACAAGATGAAACCAACCCAAACAAAATATGGGTGATCATCAGAAGGCTTCCGTTGTTGGAAGTTGAACTGCAGGCCATATTTTCTGCAATGCAACTATGTGGTGTTGGGCAAGATGCATGGCGGTCAGCAAACCAAGAAAAGACCTTTCAATTTCCTCTTATATTTTCAAATTGGTTAGAATGGTCATCTACATGGCATATGATAGAGAAAGGAGAGTTTTATTTTTGGACCATTCCCTTTCAACTTGATAACAATGAAGAAGAAAGTACATAAGTGTTTTAAATAAAATAAAAACACATTTAAAGTGAGTATAACAAACTCTTGTTCCATCAGGTCTAATAATACACATAAATACAAATTCATAACTTTCATAGAAATGAAATACAAACTTTATTTAAAAAATTTCCTCTTTATAAACAAAACTTTAAAATTTTAATTATGTTCTAACTTGTCTTTTATTGACAGTTTGCACCAATATACAATGTTGGTAAAATCACTAAACACTTATCTCAAGATTCCTAATTGTTATACTACTTTCCCATAATACCTATCTCTATCTCTTGTTGTATATATATTTTTTCTTTCATTCTATTAAAGGTCTTTTCCTTGTACACAACGAGTTGGTATCTGTTGGGTTGTTTCCTCACCAGCCCTATTACATAATATTGGTTCTATCCAGATTCCCAGCTCTTTCTATTGTATCCTCCATCTTTTCTTTTTCCTTTTTTCTTTTCTCATGGTGTACTTTGAAGCAATGTTGAAGATTCACTCTCACTGTCCTTCCTCTATTCTCTTGAATATACTTCTTATCTCATCATTGACTTTTTATTTCAAAGATTAGATTCAACCAATAACAAGAATACAAGA